>BQNB010014514.1:0-10477 GCA_026074375.1 Tanacetum coccineum
TGCCAGAGACCTTTCCAGATTCACCATGTGGGCAGATGGAGGTATATCACAGCTCTTAGATTCTGCAGGAGCTACCTACGTATGGTATTCTGAGACCCGCATACAATATCATAGACGTAGGGTTAGATAGTAGACCAGCGATGCCAGCACCTCCAAAACCCATGATCCCTCTACTCCTTATCTTTTTGTTTCTATCTTTTGTACATTTATATTATTCATATCATTATGTACCTAAACTTAAAATTGTTTATCCTTTGATGTATATATTATGGTATGATGATTTTGGTTTGTTTGTGGATGATAGAATCAAGCCTGGTAGTAAGGTCGGGAATATAACTCATTGATTAATGAAGTGCTCATAACCGTATTCGTTACATGAATGGAAGCTGGAGATGAAAAAGTGTTAAACTAACTGAAAAAAGCTGGAAGGAAAAAGTCTAACTTAAAGACCAGCTAAAAGAAAAGTGCTTCCCGGTAGACAACCCGGATTGTTATTTATTTTTATCGAGTTTGTCTTCCCAGACATCAATACGGCGTATCCGCTCCATACCATACAGCATATTGAATGTCTGGACGTTATCAGTCCTTTGTTTTTATGCACTTTAAATATTATTGTCAGTTATGTCATTACGGAGTATTCATGAATATGATACGGCGTATTCAATAGATTGACTCTTATTTAGATACTTTTTACAGGTTTCTTAATACAGCATATTCCAGTTTATGGATATGGCGTATTGGTCTCCTGTACAATTTATTTAGTTTATTTAATTAACCGTAGGTATCGAGATAGGATTTTGCATGTTTTTCCTATAATTTTGCACAGGACCTCGCTGAAAAGAAATCGACGAAGTTGGTGAAGTATCGATCATCTGGAATCATCTGTGTGTTGTAGTCATGCTGGTATTCAGATGCATTTACAACACACATTCTTGCTCATAAACTCAACTTGGAGAATCTACTGAGCAAAATATCAAGGGAGTTTCTCATTCTAATTCTTTTAATTTCCCATTTTTAATGGTTTATCTATACAATGAGGACATTATATAATTTAAGTTGGGGGATAGGAATTTGAATATTAGAATGTATACTTGTCCTATTTTTCACAAAATGCTTAAATTATGCTCAAATTTAAAAAAAATAAGCATACTTTTGTGAAATTACTTGTTACATAACCTGCACACAACAACCCTTATTAGATATTGTGAGGATTTAACCTTATCTGTTTCCAAATGTTTACCTAAATTCCACAAAATTATGAGTGTGTTGGTGATGTTGTAGACTTTAGAACTGGCTTGGTGTATCTATTCGAGACCACAATAATGAGTACTATGGATTTAGATGGAGTAACTTGTTTGAATTGCCTATACATGTTGTTTTATTAACTAACTACACTGGTTACTTAAATCCTATATAAACCCTTTGTTTACTCTCATTTTAAGAGTAAGATACCCCTAGAAAAACTTGTAGAGCCAATCCTTTAGGAATAACACCAACTGTTTATTTCGTTACACCTTTATACCTTAGCCTACCCTGTTAGATTAAGTCTATTTATCAGTTGCTAGTTGCTTAAAGTGTAAAGTATGTATTTTCCGAGTCTTGTGTCAATTTTATATCTTTGGTACGGTTGGGAAGAAATTTGCACAATTTAAACGGGAATGTAAAAAGTAGTCAAAACTCATGTACTTTTACTACCATCACAATTATTGGTACATCTGAAGAATGAAGAATTATCAAGGGAATTATCCGGAGTTATTATCGTAAAGATGGTGAAATTACACCGAGTTTCGTAGTATAGTATAGTTCAGAAAAAAAATCAAATAAATTAGAAAAATCGCAACAAAAAAAGAGGAGGAAAGTTTGAAGATAATCGTTTTGCAAAAGCTTACCGTAGGAATTATATGAAGGATCGATTATTCGTTGATACGTCTTATAAGTCAACGATGTAGAGTATTGTATAAAGTGGTAGATATCGCCACTTGTCTTGTAAAAGTATGTAAAGTATGAGATGATTGGGAAGTTGACCGTTACGGGAACGCCAACTCAGGTTGTTGTTTTTGATCAATGATCAAGACGTTTGTAAATAGGTGTTCTTAATCATGGTAACGGTCGGGAAAAAGTGTCTAGCAACTTGTATTTTAGACTTAATCTATTTGTTTCGTAATTTTTATTTAACAACAATTTATTTCCCTTTCCTAATCATTAACCATGGGTTTTACGCGAATGAGGATGTGATCGAACATGCATGTCTATTTCGTCGTTACGGCCATGTATGCATGATTCAGCTGCCTTGTTGGTTTATTACTATTGGTGAAAGTTAGAAGATCCATACCCTATATCATTCTTCATCCTAACCCTTGGTTAAACTCGAATGAGGATGTGATCGAACACACATGTCTATTCCGTCATTACGGCCATGTATGTGTGCTTCAGCTGCCTTGTTGGTGTGGTACTTTTGGTGAAAGATTGTAGAATGATCAACCCTAAGCCTTATAATAAAAACCCATTTTACCTTTATAAACTTGTTACTCCTTAGCTCTAGTGGTGGAGATGTGTATCCTTGCCAAGCCTATGATAGAATACTCGTCACGACCGAGCAATTAGTTACATGTTACCACATAGATTAGTTGAGTGATTTGAGTGTTTTCATCTTCCTATTTCGTGAGGTGTTTGGTTGTGTACTTGTAATAGATCAAATAAATGCTTAAACGGAAAAATCCTTAGGGATACATTTTCATAAACTTCTAAAGGCTACTTGAGGACAAGTAGGATTCAAGTGGGGAGATATTTGATGACATCAAATAACGTCTATTTTATAGCATCATTTATCCCATGTAATTAACCCATTTTGTATAATTATTGCAAAGAATTGTTACTTAATCGTTTGTATTTGAGAATTGCAGTAATTATGGAGTACTTGGTGAAAGTTAACTAAAAGGCACGCATTCTGGAGCTTAAACGAAGATATTTGAAGATTACTGTTCTGACAACCAATATGCCGTATCCATCAAGGAAGATACGGCGTATATGTGCCTGCACTCACCAAAGACCACGAAGGAAACAAGATCCAATACGCCATATCCAGAAGAAGGCAATACGCCGTATTCAAGCTATATGGAAATAAAATATTCTGGAAGATATCAAACGTGGTCCCTACTCTAAGAAACCCCCGATACGCCGTATCCAAGACTTTGGATACGCCGTATCGACCATATTCCAGACCCTATAAATAGAAAACTCAAAAACGAGTTTTAAGTGTGCTAAATCATATTTTTGATACCTAAACCACAAAAGTCGATTTTCAGAGGAGAAGAAGAGCAGAAGAGGTCTTGCAACGTGATTAATTCCATAGGAGACAACTTGTAATCTCCTATACTCTTGTAATCGTTTAGTTTTTGGTATCATTCGTTAACTCGGTTAGTTTACCTTGGCTAAATTATTACTCTTGTATTGATTATGGTAGTTTGAAGGCTAATACCTTGAGTGATTAGCCCATTTTATGAAGATCTTAATGTTTGGTTTGTTTATCTCGATTTCTTAATTTATCGTTGAATTGCTTGTTTATGTTTATCAATTTATACTTGTTTACGTGCTTAAGTATGCGACCTATCATTCAACTAGGTCTAGTCCTACATATTTAATGCGCTGCAACTTTGGTGTTGTTTGGGCGTAGGCTAAGAGTCCGGGATAGCTCTCCATATTGCAATTTATATATCTAGAATCATAGGATCACAAATATTGACCTATCCTTGCCTTTAGTTTAGTGAGCTTAGTTGAGCCATAAGGTGACCTTGGTATCAACGAGTACGTTCTTATTCCATTGGTAAGGACTCGGACAGTGGACTACTAGTATATAAAGAGCCATTAAGCAGTAAGTGGGTAAAGTCTCTATGAGCTAGGGTTGTAAACAAGTCACCATTGCTTTAATCCTATAAGATATGATTATATAATCAGCAAATATGGATGCCTTTATGCGGGATGCATTAATTGTGATGAATTCACGGGTCTAGGTTTAAGGAAGAAGTGTCGCCTTAATCTTAAGAATGATATGCCGCCTTGAGATAAGTAATCGTTGCACTAAATAAACAAACCAACGTTCTGATTGGATTAATAATGGTTAATACAGTTTTCTTATATTTGGCTAGACCGCTCTTTTATCTTCTGTTAATGTGCTTGCGTGTGTTTTAGTGTCTTAAGTTAATTTTAGTCACCACCAAACCCGTGCCAGTCTCTCAGGCTAAAAACCCCCTTATCTATTAGATTTAGGATTAACATAGGTTTAGCATAGGTTTAACATAGATTAGACTAACTTAGATTAGAAAAACCAAAGTATTAATAAATTGAAAGTGTTTCTCTCTATTAGTGGTCGACTCCCTACTTACCACGAATCTACCATCGACCGAGTACACTACCCGTTAAAGTGTTGTTTTTTGTTAAGTCGGCAAAATATAAATTTAAAACTTGAAATCATAAAATTAACACCACACAACGACACATCAGAAATTCAAATTATAACTAATTTTAGTTTCCCGGCAGCGGCGCCAAAAACTTGATGCGTATTTTCTTCTGAATAATCTTTTTTCAAGTTCTAAATTTATAAAACTCGTCTACCGATACACGTACTAACGGGCAGAGAACCCGGTCGTATGTAGTGCAGTAGTTCGTAAATACGAGGTCGTCCCAAGAGCTAAGGTTACTAGTTCTAATTTGATTTTGTCACATTTGGAAAAATGGTTTTAAGATTGATTTTTAAAATCTTAAGAAAAGTATATTGGTAGAAGTAATCAAGGAGAAAAGCACGCTAGCCTATCCATTTCATTATTACTGTTATGATTATGTTTTCCTGTGCAATGTTCAATTACAAGTTTCATTGATGGATCTAATATCGACAGACCTAAATTGGCATTTGAGGTCTGTCCTATACTTACTCTACGATCCTAATTCCCCTAGGATCACACGGGCAGGGCATCCAAGTTTGTAGTGGTTAATCCCCAACTATCTTTAAGACCAATTATATAATCTATACAGTTTATTAGCCCTCTCTGAACGAGTTCCTGTGCTTTTCAAGTGTTTAATGTGACCAAGGCGGTAATATGTTTAATTCCTACACTAGGGATAGGTGCCAATCTACGCTAGTACCCCACTAATCCCATGTTCAACCGGTAAGTCTAATAACAGGACTAATAAGATCCAAGCCAAAACACAGGGATCAATGAAAGGCTATAAGGATATCCAATAAAATCGAAATTAAACAGGAAATGATAATCATAACAACAGTAAATACATGACTAGGCCCACTCATAGTGTTAATACAAATAATGTCTAAAAAGTTATTTATATTTTTCGACCTCTCGATGTTTTGATAATAACAAAATGTAAAAACGTTTACGATAAAAATAAACGTTTATAAATTACTAACCGTAAAATTCTATTTCTAAGATTAATCCACTTTACAGGTATGGATAAAACAAATCATTAAACATGATTAGTGATTAAGAAAATATTTTTCTTAAACCTTACATTTCTACAAAAGTGTTTTTATAAAAATATAAAAACAAAATATTTATTTATAAAAGAAATGTATTATTAAAATAATAAAATTGAAATCGGATTTTCCCCCCAAAATGGAAGGTTCTAAAACAGATAACACATTCCATAAAAAGAGGAGCGTAGTCTACGGCGGCCCCTTATAGGCCTGGCGGCCCCCTAATATATTTGGGATCGCCGGGACCGCCGCAGCACAACGGCTCTTTTTGTCTTCTATAAATACTGGGCCACCCCATCTGAAAAACAGAACCTCTTGCCATAAATTTTCTCAGATCTACTTTCCTCTCTTCTTTCTTTCTTTCTAAAACACATATCTTAATTACTAACATACCTTAATCTTGTTTCAAGTGATTAATTCTTTCTTCCTCCCTTCTTCTTCTAATCAAGTGCAAGAGAAGAACAATCGTATTCTTCTACATACGAATTGTTATTAAGTGATCTCCTTCTTCCTCCTCAAGATCACAAGTCTTTATTATATTAACTTTGTGTTGTTGTGTAAATTGGATTGTGCGTAGATCTAATTGTGTAAATTGTGTATTTGTGATTTGGATTGTGTGTCAATCTAAGAGTATATATCTTGAGAGTGTGTAAAGACTTAGTGAAGTCTTAGATTGGTTCATAGCTAAGATTAGGATCATCATCTAGCTTAGTGTTGGGAAAGAAAGTAAGCGACGTGTAAAACGGTTTTCTCCGCCTAAAGGGAGCTTGTTGACATAGTGAAATCTTAAGTGGAGTACTCAGGGAGTGGATTATGAACGAAGAGGTGCTTCGTTGCCGAACCACTATAAATCTCGGTGTCTTGGTTTGATCATTTCTTTCTCTATCTCTTTATATTGTTATTGTTTGATTAGTACATTGCATTAGATAGTTTAGTTGTGATTAATATTGTTGATTGATTGACATACAACTCGAATCAAAAGGCATTTTATTAGCAAAAGTTTTAAAACGGTCAAAATTAACCGGTAAATATTCAACCCCCCCCCCCCCTTTAGTTTTAAACAATTGGTATCATGAGCAAGGTTCTCAAGATTTTTAAAATATATTTGTATTTTAAGTTGGATCAATCTATGGATTCCGACAAATATCTAGAAGGGCAATCTATGCAAATACCATCACTTTTTGAAACTGATAGTTTTATTTATTGAAAAATAGATTCGAGACATGTTAAATCAAAAGATCTAGATCTTTGGCATGTTATTACCCCAACGGTGTTTTCAACCATTATTCAAAGATCCAGAAACCAAACTCGATGAGGTTGTCCTTTTGAAAAAACAAAACTGAGGATCCGATAAAAAGTAGAGGCCTTGCCAAATAAATGATGAAGCAAAATGGGTTATTTACAATGCTTTGCCTAGAAAAGAATATGAACGAATTTTCATGTGTAATACGGCAAAAGAAATTTGGAAAACTTTGTTAATCACCCATCAAGGTAATAGCCAAGTCAAAGATAATAAGATCGACCTTTTGGTTCAACAATATGAACAATTCGTCATTTTCGAAGACGAATCTATAAATAGTGCTTTTGCTAGATTTAATACTATTATTTAATAAAAAAATTATAGTCTTAAAGCTCTTGATGGAAGGTAATTCTAGTAAGAACCTACATAAGGAAGTTTATTAGGGCTTACATTCCTAAATGAAGAGCAAAGGTCACAGCGATTTAAGAGTCAAAAGGACTTGACATCCACTATTCTTGATGAGATCATTGCGAAACCTCAATGTTATGGAGATGATCATCAGATAGATCCGAAATAGTCAAATCAAAATTGAAAGGAAATTCTTGCTTTAAAGGCCTAGAAAGAATCTAATGATAAGAGTGCTTCAACCTTCCGGGAGTTGAAGACGAAGAGTACGCCATGGCGGTAAGAGACTTCAATAAGTTCTTTAAGAGAAGAGGTAGATTCGTGAGACACCCTCGGAACGACAAAAAGACCTTTCAAAGAAGCCAAGACGACAAAAACGGCAAAAGTGAAAGGAAGTGCTTTAGATGGGGAGATCCAAATCATCTTATTGGAGAATGTCCAAAGCCACCAAAAGACAAGAACCAAAGAGCATTTGTTGGAGGTTCTTGGAGCGATAGCGGTGAAGAAGATGATGAAAAGATCCAAGACGAGACATGTCTTGTAACTCAAGCACCAAATGAGGTATGTTCCATAAGCTCAAATTGTGTCCTAGTAGCTTTTAGGTTAAGATTAGATAGTTAGTGTGCTTATTTCCTTTTTTCTTTAGCTTATGTGTTCAAGTCTTAAGCAATTTTGCCCTTTTAAGCTTGTTTTAAGCATTTCTGTCAATAAGCTTTTGTCCCAGCTTATTTAGCTTAGCTTTTAACTTTTTGTAGCTATTTAAGTTATAGTTTACTCCTTTTAGCTTATTAGTCTTCTTATCTTTAGCTTTATTGACCACAAGCCCAAAAAGGACTATAACATTTTTAGACTTTAAAGTATTATAGCTTGCTGTCAACTTCAAGCTTATTTTTAAGCTTATTCTTTTGACAAAAAGTTGAAAGTCCTTTTGTTAATGTTGTAGAGAATAAGCTGTTTAACAACTTTCATGTTTTAAGTTTTTGCTAATTCTCACTTTTTAATAAGCTAGAAAAATAAGCCAAGGTAGGGTCTGTTTTTATCACTGTTTTCATAGTGTAGGGTTACCCTTTTTATTGTAGTTGTAAAATTTTTTCTAAGAAATTTTGCACGTCCTACCTTTTAGTTTCTTTCTTTACAAATACTAACCCTAGAGTTTTCAAAAAAAAAAAAAAAAGGGGAAGACACTTGGCCCGGGTGAGCAAGACTCGAACCCGGGACCAAGCGATACATCCCCCTTTTACTCACACACTCTACCACTGCGCCCTTGGGTCTTTTTCGTTAAAGACTCAAGGGCACTAGTACTTAAGGGTGTTTGTGACTTATAGGCTTATAAGCTGAAATAAGCTTATTACGGGCTTATTCATTAAGCTTATTTTTGTTTCTTATTTTTCGTAGGAACTTTATAAAGTCTAGTATTTTTTGTAAATTTTTCAGAATTTTTCGTAATCGTTTAATATTTTTTATAATTTAATTTAGTTAAAAGTTTATTTAATTCATAAAAAATACAAAAATTATCAAAAAAATATTTTTCTTTTTTAGAAAATTTTATTTTGTCATATAGTTTGTAGGAAAATTTTAAAACTTTTCGTAAAGTCATTTTTACAACTTTTCGTTTTTTAAAGAACGGGTCCGGGTACGGTTTTTGTGTTGACTCGTTTTTGGGTCAAACGAACTCCGTTTTCGGTCTAGTCTTTTTCATTCTTCGTTATTTGATCCCTAGAGTAGTTTAGAAGCAAAAATTTCTTCGTAGGTTTATTTTTAAAGATTTTAGGTTTTCCCCCTTTTGTTCGGGATTCGGGCCCTCGTTTTCTAGTTTAATTTCATAATTTCTAGGTTTTTCTTAAACGTTTTAGTTCGTTATTATCTAATTTGACTTTTTCACTCTCCCAAATCAATTCCTTCATTCAAACTCAAATCTTCGACTGTACCGATCTTCCATTGCAGCTTCGTTGGGGAATTAACGACCCGGGAATAGTTTATACTGCTCCTGGTACTTTATTGATTTGTTGTTTTTTGGTTTTTTTTCTACTGTTATATATATTTTATTATTATTATATTATATATATAATTAAAAGAAACCAATTTTAAACGATCAGGGTGTTTTGGATTTGCTGGTTATTTTTTATCATCTACACATCTGACTGAGTGAATTAGGTTTGTGGGTGGTTGTTGCCCTGTTTTCGCCGCATAATCTCTCTGTAAGTCGTATTCTCTTCCTTTAAGACTTTACAGTCCTTTGGGAAAGTGGGTGCAAAAGGGTAGGTTAACTTCTTGTCCCTCCAACATTGATTAGTGTGGAAACATGCTTTGGCCTATCCCAATTCACTTTACTAGGTTCTAGTGAGTCTTGGGTGTGTGTTTAGGATTAGAATTAGATTGGTTAGTGGATAGGCTAGTTAGACCGTGGAGTTGCAATTCTGAGGCTGAAGGTTGTTTTTTGTTTGATCTGTTCTTGATTGATTCTTGTATGTTCTTGATTGTTTCTTGTTTGATATTTGTCTTATTTATGCCTTATTGTCTTTGTTTGATTGTCTAATATTTGTTATCTGTTTTTCTATTATGGCTCCTAATGATCCATCTAGTTCTACTGTTCTGATTAACAATCTTGATGCTAGTATTCCATTACATATTCAAACTAATGATAACAGTAGTAGTACTGTTATTTCATTTAAATTGTTGGGTACTGAAAATTATAGAATATGGTCAAGTGCAATGTAACTTGCTTTACAAGCTAGAAATAAGTATAGTTTTGTTGATGGTACTTGTCTAAAAATGCTTATAGTACTAGTGATGTGTTAAGTGCTCAGTGGGATAGGTTTAATGCTATTATGCTAACCTGGATTATGAATTATGTGTCTCAAGATGTTTACATGGGTTTAGTTTACTCTGATAATGCTGCTGATGTTTGGAAAGAATTAGAGAGTACCTATGATAAAGTTGATGGATATGTTATCTTTAATTTGTTACAAAAATTTATAATGTGAAACAAGGTGGTACTTCAGTTACTGACTATTATCATAGGCTTAACTCTCTATGAAGAGAATTTGATGCTTTGACTAAATTACCAAAATGTGTTTGTGAAAGCATCAAATTTTACTTCTAAAACACATAACTTCACAAACACAACGGTCATCTGGTGGCGGTCCCGGCGGTCCCAGATATATCTGGGGCCGCCTAGCCACTTAGGGGGGCGCCACTAGACTGACGCTTTAATTTTTGTCTTTTTGTGAGGAAGTTTAATCCTGGTATGTTGTTTTCTGTTTTGGGAGGAAATTGAATTCAAATTTATGTTTTTAAATAAAACATTATTTTTATTAACAAAACTATTTTGTGTATTTTTGTAGAAA
>BQNB010014514.1:11230-70837 GCA_026074375.1 Tanacetum coccineum
ATATAAAAATAATACGTCTCGTGACGATTCCATAATGATAAGAAACTCGAAAAACCGAACTATAACGAATAAACTACGACATTTTCGATAATTAAAGTTTATAAAAGTAATTTTATAAACTATGAACAGTAAAAGTACTATTCATCAGCGGACCCAACTTTATAAAATATAATACCTCTTTTAATAACAAAGACGTACTCGAAGGAATCACTAAAATCAGGATTAAAACGAATAAGTTATTACGATTACAAGTTTACGCTAATTAAAGCCTAAAACGACTAACTAGCTGTCATGAACAGTAATTTTACTATTCATTGCAGAATCTTAAAAACTTGAAAATGTAATATTTTGATCACTCGTCTTACTACGAAGACGTGGACGTAAGAAACGCGAGCAACGGGCTTAAAACGACCAAGTTAGGTCATTTTTACGAAAAGTATATTTATAAACGTTTTTACTTTATAAATACTATTTTACTAAAATGATTAGTCGGTGATTATGCTATATAGGATATTGAGTGGTTATCAAAGTGCTATATTACTAGGGAGTTTCATAATGAGGCCTCTTCGGATGGCGTATCGATGAGTTGTTGGATTTACGATTTAAAGTGTCCTAACTCCTCGTACGTCATGTCATGACCTCTTTATTTATGATAGCCCGAACGATAGTACGATGTAACAACTATAAGATTATATTCAGTGTTGTTAATTAAAAGTACTCAGTACTTATACAGCCTTAATTTAAATAGGTTGCATTTATCGTCTTGTGTGACGTTTTATCTGAGATTAATTGAGCTATCTGTACTCAAGGTGAGTTCATAGCCCCACTTTTTACAGTTTTACTGATTTATTATTATTTGGGGTGAGAACATGCTTTGTTTTATAAATTGGACGCAAGTGTTGAAAGTATATTGATTATGTGTTGCCTAAGTAGCGATAACCCTCCTGAGCCCATTATTCATGAACTGTTAATTGCATAGATGTAGTTGTGAATTACATTATGTGAGCGCGAATGATATAAATAGATCTATTGGGATTAACCTCCCCGTTTGGGTGATTAGCTATCACTAGGAACGAACGTTGACCATGTCGGACTTGGATGTTGCGGGTTACAACATCTGTACGGGCAAATAACTGCTAAAATAGCAAATATAGGTTGAGCTTCGGTGTCATGAGCTTAGTGCAACAATAATCTGGTTTTGTGATTGTTGGCATATGTTGTAAACATCACGTGAAAGTCTTGCGGTCCTGCATAATTTAAATACATAAACCTATGAATTCACCAACAATTTTGTTGACGTTTTAAGCAATGTTTTCAGGAGGTCATTAGGCACGAGATGCCAAGGATGCATTGGATTGTACAGTTAAAGACTTATGTGTATCATGTTTTGGGAAATATATGTTGTCTTTTGTAATATGAAACAAAGAACAAGTAAAGCTATAAGCTTTTGTAATATATCTTTTAAATCCAATGTATCAGTTTAAACGACTTTTGTGTCGTTCTTATATATATCTTGTGCTGTTGATCTTGAAGTAACATGCCCCGGATCCTTATTCCGCTGCGACCCATTTTGGGGGTGTTACAGATTGGTATCAAGAGCCAAGGTTATAGAGAACCAGGTCAAAATGTTTTTGCTGGACTATAACCATTTTCAAACATTGCATACATACAAAAGGGTTTTTACGGGGTATTCATATACAAATTATTGCATTAGTCGGTTAGGCTATGTACATGCATAATTGATATACGTGTTAATAATATACTACGTATATAAGGATGATAGTCTTATATTAATATACTAATATAAGCTAATTTTTGATTTCAGTTACGATCATGTCAGATTCTGAGCACTCTACGGTTACATACACATCTCTATCTGAGGACGATTTATACATGGGGTCACCAGGAGTCGAAGTACTTATTTATGATAGAAATAAGAAGCACACAAATTTATCAGAAAGACATGATGCAATCCTCAATGTAAAACAGACATAATCAGAATTATCTTGCATCTTGGGATTCTGCACAACCGCAGATCCATTAACTTTAAAAGTACCATTCTTTTTATTCAAACTAGATTTAACGTTCCTAGGGTGAGCTTCTACTTTATTCTTCGAATTTCTACTTGGTGTTTGCAGAATCCTATCATTCCTGGTATTGCCTGAAGGCTGTGATCCGCTAGCACTAGTAAAAAGTCTTACTCTTGTAGAATGCAACACACGCGTGTTAGAATGCAAAGTCGAGTCTGTTTTTATGTTTTTTGTGGATGTGAGTGATTTGGCAAACCTAACTTTCTTGTCTTTTTTCTTTGGTGTGACCTCAACTATTTGAGGACCAAAATTGTTGATGCTAGGGCAAGATCTACTTATGTGTGAAAGCAAATCCTGGATGACTTTGGTATACCTAAAGGCAGACTCTAAAAGTGAATCGTGAGGATAATTAGCTTTTACATGTTCGATTATATCCCTAAGGACCAAAGCTTCTTCCTTGGTATGCTTAATATACGAGGAGTGAGTAGTCCTTTTATTCAACAATTTGGGTGTGCTTGGTTCCAAATTGATCATAAACCTTTAGATCACGAGTGGGTCACGTATCCCGCGTTTATCTAACGCTTTTTCCTTTAAGTTGTCCTTAACTCATTTTTTAGGCCGCTAAGACCAAACTTGTTCCTGAAGTTTTCATTAAATCATAAATCGCCCAAACTTTATATTTGACTTTTAATTAACGAATTCACATTGTTCTTTGATTGAACACATTTTGGGTTTAATCGAGTCAAAAGTTTTTCTATAAGACTGTTTCAAATGCTCATTCTCAGTAACAGAGTTTTGTCGACTCTATGTTCCAATCATTTAAGAGTCTCTTATTCATCCATGTCCTAGTTTGACTGAACTATCCCTCCACATTTCATTAAGGACTTAATTTGCCTTTCAACTTGACAATGATGTGTCTTTCCGAGCTTGAGACTGAAGCTCGTCAATCACTTAATTCAAACAATCTGTGTAAAATTGGAGCATTTTGATTTAAAACTTGTTTTTCTTGTTGATAAATTTCTTGATTAAGTTGAGAATAGCTCAAAGTGATGCATGTTTTTCTAGGAGTTTGTAACACTCTTAGCAAGTTTATCGTAAGTTTCTTTATCAACAAAATCCTTTTTATTGAGAAGCTCATTCTTGAGTTCGAGACACTTTTGACATTCATTCACATTTTCACCAATTTCATTCATAGAGAAATTCACAACAGTCTTTACAATATCATTATCAATGGCTTGTGCCAAGAGTCGTTCATTTTCACTCAAAACGTGATTCATTTTAACTTCGAAAGTTTTGGGACTCCAAGCGATTGTTGTTCACACCTGATCTATTTGATAAAAAAGACTTTTATGACATCGCAGTTCCCTTCCAGCAAGTATGGTTTGGAAGAAATTGAAGATATCTTTTAGTTCTTTTAAAACGGATGAATTTTATCTCGAAAACAAGCCTTTGTATGTTCAAACCCCCACGTGCCCTCAGTGATAGCTGTGGCATGTTCTTTCTATGACAACCTGATAAAGGGGGGGCCAGTAAGATAGCGTTTTAAGCTCTTCAAGCTAGTAATCACCATACTCACTTAGAAGTTACTTTTGGAACCTCACTATGACGTTGTGGAAGAATGAAGATGGTCAAAAGCTGGGACCGAAGTCGCTTTCATATAGGCATGTTCACTAAATAAATTAGAATTCGAACAAATCGTTTGTAGTAATCGTTTATTAAAGAACAGCATAATAAAGGGTTTAGTGTTCAACTCTATGTTTTACAACATTATGAACTTGTTTCCTTTCAAAAGCAATTTTGAATGACTCTCTTCACAACGCATTAAAGTCTCATCAGAATCAGGAATCACAATAGTATCCATTTTAAGAATGGTATTCCCGTCATACAGCTTTGGCTTTGACTCCCGAGCTTTCTTCAGATAGAAAGGTTTTTCAAAACCGATAGCTTGTTTCGTGGAATGATCATAACAAAATTTAGATTTAGTCATCATATGAACATTTTGCGCAGATTACCTCTTTTAAAATGATGTTTATCAGTTGCTTAATTTTTCTTTTCTAAAGCAAATTATACTCTATCATATATCTTGTTTACTTTCATTTTTTAAACATTTTTGAGATCAGAAACTGTTTTCATTAAAGAATCCTTTTCTTGCACTTGTTCAAAAAGATTTTGCTTAAGACGTACAATCTCAGCATACTGTTCATTTGATCCTGAAAAACTGTTTTCAACATTTTGCATTTCTTTCAAATCTTTACTCTACTTTATATCTGTCAACTCGGTAGTCAAGGCTTGATTAACATGGTGCAGTGCGTCACTTAGGGTAGATATTTTTTCAACTATATATAATATTAGGACTCTTTTGAGCCAAGGTTAGGATTCTGGACAGTTTCCTTTTGTGCTTCACTCAGTACTGAGAATAAGGAATGAATATTGCTATCACTAGTTATTTCTGTTTCTGACTGACTCACATCATTAGACTGTTCAAAAGACGTCATTATCTGCTCACTTTGATTAAACAAATCATAGTTCAGATTATCTGGATTGAGTACCTCAATGAGTGCATTTGAGCCATTCCTGGACAGATTCGCAATAAGAGCAATCTTGGCTGAGTTGCGTTCATCACAATCAGAGTCATAGGCATCTAGATCATCGACTTGATAAGACAATGTGGGTGATGACTGACTGAGAGGTTTGAAATGTCAGGGAAGTCCTGATCTGCAAAATGCTATTCTTCCTCTGTTAAAGCTTGACCACTTGCTTGAGCTTGAACCAGCAACACTTTATCGTTGAACCATGTTTCATCCCTTTTCCGCTTGGGCTTAGTACACTGCTTGGCAATATGACCCTCCCCTTTGCAATTGTAACAAATAACAGTCCGTTGTTTCCCCGTGTTGCTTCCACTTGCACTAGGTGTGTATTTTCTTGTTGTTCAGCAGCATAAGTAGTTTGTCTCCCCTGAACAGGTTGCACAGTTACTTTTCCATCATAGATGGTAGCTTGTTGACGAGGGTTTGACGAAGTCCTTCGCTGATTGTTAGTATAGGATACCGGGAAAAAAATTTTTTGACAACAGCAGTTAAGACTGACATCATGTGATTAATTGCACAATTGAGGATCATCCCCTTTCTGAACACTAGAAAAGAAGAAAAAAAAAAAAAAAAGAAAAAATAAAAAATAAACTAGACTGGAGTCAAGCTGGAAAATTCAGGTTGTTGCTGTTGATAGACTATGGGAGCATATTCCAATTGTGGGATTGATGGTTGTTGAGAATAAACGTTGTGGTGAACGGTGGATTGATAATCATTTGTTAGATAAGTATATAAAAAGAGGTGTTGATTGATTGGTTGTGAATTGTTGAGTTTGATAAGGTGTAACAAACTGTGAAGACTGATATGGTGAAACGTGAAGTTGAGATAGAGACTATGGGTGAGTGTGTAGATGAGATTGATAAGCTGGCTGAGTTAATTGATGAGATGCAACTAAAGCAAGAGGATCGGAGTTACGTTCATGCATCAAACAAACTTCATTTGCATGTCTTTCTTTTTGTTGCGGGTAAGCATGAAGCTGATCAACATTGGTAGTATGTGCAAGTCTTTGACCAATTAACATCAGTAACAAATTTGCTCGCATCATCAGGAAGAGTGTTAAGATCGTGTGTTAACTTGAACTGCCCAATGGCTATCTTGTAAAATGTTCAGTATCATTGAGTAACAGAATTGAACTCAAGTAGTACTCATGTAGCTTCTCTCCTTTCTTGTAAGTGAACTTATCGAATTCATCATACAGCTTGCACTCTCGTTCTTGTTTTGTTAATGACGATCCTTGCATTGCTTTAAATTCTTCTCCCAAAGAACTTTTGCCACACGATGTTGGACTCACAAGAGCATATAATTTACGAAGTTGGTAGGGGCCTTGGAGATGAGGTTTTATAGCTCTAATGTATCCGGCAATCTGCTTGATTTCTTCAGCTGGAGTCATTCAACATATTTCTAAGCTTGTTACTCCATCCTCAGGATTTGAAGGACAAACAACGTGGCCTTTTTTCACAGATGCAAGAATCATTCTTCCCATTGGTCGGATTCATTCATATAAAGTTCCATTCGCTTTTCCATGTATCATACAAGAAGTTTTTCAAGCATCGGATTTGTTGTCTCCTCCAAAAGAAGTGACTTATCAGCAAGAGTCGTCATTGGTGGTATCAAAAGAGATTATATAAAATTATTTTTGGGGGGGATACGAATCGGTGGAGAAAGAAATTGTGTTTTGGTTATAGTGTTTTTGAGTCTTGAAATGAAACTACACGGGATTTTACAATTATAGGACAAAACCTGGAGAAAACAAAGTGTTTGTTCATGGATTTTACAAGTCAAAGAAAGAAACTGTATAATTAGAATGAGTTTGAGTAAGTTAGAATTTAATTTGGTTCACTAGTTCGGTTGACAAAAAAAATTAAGCAGGTTCGACGCGCAGTACTCGCTCGGTCCTGCTAGTTCGGGTTATACACTAAGTATCGATTGTCAAAGTACACCTAGTTCGGTCCTACTCGTTCGGTCCTGCTTGTTCGGTTGTCACTAGGAAAGAACTCGTTCGGTTGTCACTAGGAAAGAACTCGTTCGGTTGTCACTAGGAAAGAACTCGTTCGGTTGTCACTAGGAAAGAACTCGTTCGGTTGTTACTAGGAAAGAACTCGTTCAGTTGTCACTAGAAAGATCTCGTCGTTGTTTAACGAGGAATATGCTAGTTCGTAACTGTTCGGCTTACACGTTCGGTTTCCTTGTTTCGTATTCTAACCTTTCGTCAAACTGCTCGAAACCAATCTTCAACATCAAAAAAACACGATTTTCAATGGTTTTTAGCAAAAAATTCTGGTACAACTAGTGTTACTAACCCTATAGGAACAATAAAAATGAAAACTTTAAGGTTTTTAAGCCAAAAATTTTGAATCACTATTTTGCTCTTTGTAAAGGTTTTTGAACACAAATCAAACACAAAAACTAAACACACCACTCCATGGCTCTTGATACCAATTGTAGAATACTAGTAATCTTATGATCAAACCAAGAACAAGAGTGAGAGGTGGGTTGTGATGTTAGAGATAGAATGGATGGAAAAAATAGATGAAATGTATTATGAAAAATGTTACAAATGGAACAACCAACAACCAACGCCTCTCCAATGCTAGGAGAGGGATTATATAGTACATGGAGGCCGGCCATGGGCTATGATGGGCTTCCCATGGGCCTTGGGCCGGACTAGATTACTAATCTAATCATTACACTAACTACGAGCTAAGACCTGTTACAACTTGGAAGTGACCGACACTTTTTGTGTTTCCAACACCTCCTTCTTCAGAATTGGGAGTTTGATATTTGAGATAGCAGTTGTTTGAGGAATCACCTGTTGTTGTTGTTTAGGTGCAACACCAGTGTCTGATGCATCTTCATGGTTTGATTCTTCATCATCACTGAGATGTTGTGAGAACTCATCATTAGTAGGTTGAGACATTTTCTAAAGAATCATATAAGAGTGTTTGTCTGTGGTTCTAGTGATTCTTCTTACTCAGAGTCCATCTACAGGCTCTGATACCACTTGTAGGTCCTTGGTTTAGGATCTATATAGCCTTTGTAAGACAATAGCTAACTTGAATAAATCCAAATCAACTATGTGAGAGACACTGACTATGAATATCAAGTGTTAATAGCGAATCTTAACACAAGACTTAACGAAGAAATAATAATACTAATTTGTTATTGATTTCTATTAAGCTCTAATGCTTCTATTGATATTTCAATCACGTACATAACATTGTGCCTTAGGGTACCTTTTATACACCAAGGAAACCCTAATGGGCTTTACAAACGTGTGAAAGGATAATGCATATCCTTTCCTAAGATATCTCCTAAGATATCTCTAAGATAACTATTACTATTCTGTTACATAAACAGACTTAACTAGAACAGACTTAACTAAATTTGACCAGTACTAACTATAGTACTGCTACTCTACCAGTACTAACTTTAGTACTGCTAGACTTAACTTAGTACTGCCAGTATTAACTTAGTACTGCCAGAACTAACTAATACTACCAGACTTAACTAGTATTAAGTCTTTTACAATCTATTTCCCAACAGATGGTTCCCGTCAAACTCATATGTTACTCACAAGGGATGCGTATTGGACACCTCAACCTTCAAAAATTACTTTATAGATCCGTTGTCATAAGTAAAATTTCAAAAATGGTTAATTAAGTCATCCTTAGACTTAAGAATACAAACAAGTTCTAGTATGTGTGGATATCACTTTTTAATTCTATGTCAAACGCTATCCTGAAAATGGTAGTTATAAAGACTATTATTGGAAGTGATGTGAAGCAGCATTCACAATACTTGTATTCAACAAAGAATTTATTTCTCCACTTGATATGTGCAGTATGATACCATTGGTGCCTCTCCAGAATTAATCAGATAATTGTTTGGCCGAACCTAAAGGGTAATGCAAGATGATTCTTGATTACATTTGGTATATCTGAATTAAGTTCTATAACGAGAATCTAAATGGTTAAACTATATGAAATGAGTTAGGATCCATATCCATGGTTTAACGGTATTTGAATAAAGAGATGATTATAGCAAGAGATATATAACCATGCTACTGAGAATGTTTATGAAACTTGATCTCAGATATTTCTAGTTTTAAAAACAAATATGAGTGTTGCTAGACGTTTCTATCGTTAGTATTTGAGTTGTCTGCTACTCCAACTCCCAAGTGGGAGCTGTTGGATTATATGGTAGTTGGATTAGTTAAATACAACTAGAAATGTGTGAGCCTATTAGGGGCACACACGTTAAACACATAGAATGCGTTTTAAACTTCGACAAAAGCTTTCTAAATTAAACCTTTTTGGACAACAATGAACAAGACCAAGAACCCAATGGCTGTCCTTAGTGGGCACGCCGACCTTTGTAAGGTTTCTAGAGAGGGTCTTAGTTCATTGTAACATATGTGAGAGAAGGAGTATTAAAGAGTGGGATAAGGATAGAGTTTGATAATCTAAAACGTAAGTCCTTTAATCTATCATGAGTTAAGGGGGCTATAGGCTATAAATACTCCACTCCTTAGCTCATAAGTGATGACTTACAACCCTTACAACTCAACAAAATTCGTTCCTCTTCTCCTCATTACTTGTATCAGCCGAATAAGTCAAAACTCAAATTAGGGTTCTTGATTTTCGGTTCTGTCTATTTCGGTGATCCTTTTTAATGGTTTTCGAGTGTGATCTGATCCCACGAGTTCTAAAGCAGATCCGTAGTATTGGTTTACTTGTTCTCAAAGAGTGACAACAGTTAGATTCGTCTAGGGCTTTGATTTGGTGAATTTCGGTAGGGACTGCCCTAATTCGGTTCATCCTATTTCGGTGGAAACCCTAGATTGGTTTCCTGATTTTTGGTACAGAAACTAGGGCTTGGTTTTGGTACTTATTTTGGGTAACAAAGGTATACAAAGGTTGTTTGGGATATACGTGAAGTAGGACTAGCATACGGGCGCATTCGTTGAATGTGTTTGTGTGAGCACTCGTAGAGGTGGAAGCTTATCCACTAAGTTTCATTATTGTTGACTTCAAGGGTTAGTTTTCTTGTTTACCCTTTTGTTTGTTTATTGTGTGTGTTAGTTATGTTCACCTTACTTGATCCATATCCACTGCGTACTCGTAGTGTTAATGGTTAATAGTTTATCAAATCCCAACATAAAGCTAGATACATAAAAGACAGGCACAAACTCATGATTTTAAGTAATTAGGCAGACAAATCTTTTTTTAATCTAGGACAAAGGAACTAAAATTAGCTAAATGATGTGATTTCTTTAAATTAGTAAACAAATAAAAAAGACGTTTATTTTTTCACATATTAGCGGACTAATTAAATAAAACATGTATTTGTGTACAATAACTATTTTATGTGCCACAACATTGACAAAATCAAAAACAAGAACCTATTCGGGGGGTCTTGGTTGATCAAAATAAACAAGATACAACATTGTTAGTTTTCTAGTGAGAGAAAGTAGAGAGAGGGTGAGATGAACACAAAAGGAAGAATATTAGATTAGAAAGAGAATGGGAAAAATAAGAATGAACATCCACCGCCCCTCATGGAGAGCCATAAGGGGTATTTATACTAAAAGAAAAAGCAAACTATTCCTAGTTTACATAAATGACCCCTGCATGACACGCAGTGTCCTAGACTAGTCCAATTCACGTGTAAGATGCCAGCTTCACTAAAAAGTAAGGCTAACAATCTCCCTCCAAGATGGCGTCACACGTGAATTGGTTACGAGGAAGACAATGTTCCTATAAGGAAAATAAAGAAAAATGATAAGAATGAGACCAGTATTCCTTTGAGAACATTTTTGATGAGTCAACTGAATACTCCAGCTTATTTCTTCAGCTCTGTCGACGAACCATACTGCTGAAATTTAGAGCTCCCTCCCAAACAACAATCCCCCAAGATCTGATAAGAATAATACAACATCTTTGAGGGAGGGATGATAACATAACATACGTCTCATTTAGGAAGAGCAATCCATTTGTTTGTGTAACATTCTGTATTTTCAAGTCATTTACAATACTATTTAATTTCACTATTTATTTTTGTTTCTCAGTACGCGTTCACTTTTTTAATTTTAATCGTTAAGCAAAATCCGTAGACTGAAAATGATCATACAATGTAAACGGGCATTAACACATTACATTGTTTACATCAAGCAAGTGTTATATGATTATTACGAGGATAATTAATAACTTGTTCATGCTTATTTAATTATGAGCACGTAAAATACATACATTTCTAAAAAAAAATGCGTTTAGGCATACCCGAAGTTCTAAAACCTAACTACGCCTAAACAATACCCACATTAATAACACAAGTACCCAAACATAACAAAATATAACATCACATATATACACATAATACCCCCCCACCGAAAATTTTTGAGGGATGAGACCAGACTTTTTAAAGTATACATAATATCCAAGATTATAATAAAAGATATTTAGGAAATAAACTCTTACACCTTTTTACAACTTGTCATGTAAACTTTAACCTAGGGTTAGAAAGTAACCATGGTTAAGTTAGGGAGATATTTTGACTATAAATACCCATGCATGCATAAGTATTATTTACTTAAATCCTTACATACAAAATTTCATTTTCTTCCTCCCTTTTATACACAAAACCCTACGAGCAAAACCCTTGCAACCTAAATCCATCCATGATTTTCAAGATTATAACAACCCTATACACAATCATACATAAAGGTATTCTTAAGGTGTTTTACAAGCCTTAGATCCCCATTTGCAAGTATAAAGAAAAAAAGAAAAGATTAGGGTTTTGGAAACCTAGATCTAGGGTTAATAATGCTTGTAACTTGGTTGTTGAATCTAAACACGGGTTTTAGAACTTATTTCTCATCCTATACATCATCTCTAAGGTTTTCCTGAACACCCAGTTATACTTTTAAATTTTTATGATTTATGTAATACATGTTAAATATAGCCATAATCACCCACTAATGACTTTTGAAATAAGTAAATATGATTTATTATTTATGTTATGATTATATGCCCTATATTCTTATATCATATGTCCTATATACCATGGGAAAAGTAAAAATAAAAGTATGTTAACCTATGATTGAATATAAAATGTTAGTTAAATAGGTCTTATAATGTTCTTAAACTCTACATGTGAAAATAAATGAAATATTAGTTAAAGGGTTTAAACTTGTTACAGATGAATTTACAAGAGACTAGGGATGATATTGAACCTTATTAATAAGTACCCCATATGTAAAATATGTTATTAAGAGATTTTATAGTAAAACTACTAAACTAATTAAAACATAAAACAGTTTTAAACACATTTAGAAATAAATATCTAGGGGCTTTTGTAATTTAAAATTTACATATATGTTTTATGATTTATATAAAATACTACATGACACAATGAATCGATGGTCATAAAGAACTCAAAAACCGAGCTATAACGAAGAAGATACGTCATTTACAAGTTTATGAGATAGTTAATACTTTATAAAACAATATTTTATAAAAAGTTACTATTCACCACAGAAAACTTATACATTATAAGCATCCATAATATATAAAAACATTCAATTACGAGAACGTGCTGCAGAAAGAAACGAGAAAAACTGGAGCTATAACCGAATAATATACGACTAAAACGGTTTTCGTAATTTAAAGTATACAAATCGAGTATATAGCTGTTATGAAAAGTAACAAACACTATCATCACGCAGATATCAAAACATGAAAATATAATATTTTGATCACTCGCTTACTAACGAAGACTGGACGTAAGAAACGCGAGCAACGAGCTTTAAAACGACCAAGTTAGGTCAGTTTTTACAGAAAAGATAATTATAAACGTTTTCACTTATAAATATTATTTTACTAAAACAATAGTCGGTTGATTATGCTATAGATCGAATATTAGTGGTTATCAAAGTGCTTATTATTACTCGAAGTTTTCAAATGAGGCCTCTTCATGGCGTATCGACGATGTTGTTGGATTTACGATTTAAAGTATCCTAACTCCTCAACGTCATGTCATGACTCTTTATGTATGAAACCCGAACTGATAGTACATGTAACAACTATAGAGAATTTTATTCATGTTATAAAATGAAGAACTCAGTACTTTATACGACCTTAAATTTAAAAGGTTGCATCAAACGTTTGCGTGACATTTTATCTGGGATTATTGGACTATTCAGTTACTCAGAGGTGAGTCATAGCCCCTTTTTGAACTACTAATTGTTTTACAAACTCTACGGGGTGAAATACATTGCTTGTTTTACTATTGGACACAAGTGTTTTTCTAAGTGTTTTAAACTGTATGCTATCCAGATTACTGCCTGAATATTATTTGCCTAAGTACCACTATTGCCAATTAAGTCCTACAATACATGAACCGTCAATTGCTATGTATGAGCGCGAGTGTTGTGGCTAGATCTACGGACTGACAATCCCCACCTGGAATATCTGTTCACCAGTGACCATTGTGCATATAACATTGAGATACTTTTATTGTTGGCAGGCATCCTATACAATTGGGGCACAAACTAGTTTAAGTGCTTCGGTTTATGAGCTTAGTGCAAAAATAAACCTTTTGGACTACTAAATGTGTTTTAGTAGTCTATTATTACATCGATCTTGTTGTCCACCAATTTACAACAAACCTATGATTTCACTCACTTTAATGTTGACGTTTTAGCATGTGAAAATTTCAGGTTCCAAGGGTATGAAGACTGAAGGGGAGCCATGGCGGATAGCAATGAAGATGGATTCTGTGTTTTCAATCTAATTATATTCAACTTTTGTCTTATCAAAAAACTTAGTCATCTTTTGAGATTTGCTTATAATGTATGTTGGATGTTTATGCCATAAAAAACATATGGACCTAATGTATTAACTCTGATATTTGCTATAAATAAATATTATCTTAAAAACGCCATTCTTGGGTCGTTTCCTATATCTTGTTTGTTGACTTGAAGTAGCACCCCAATTTTTACTATCCGCTGCTGACCTGATTGATTGGGTTGTTAACAGATGGTACCAGAGCCAGGTTATAGGGAACTGGGTCATTTTCAAAACCTAGTCTATAACTACAAAGTTTAAAGATTTTCTTTTCTTTTATTTTCAAATTGTACAGAATCCTTCATCGCTATCCGATATCCACGCGCGCGTATTCCCCGATCCTTACTTGGCATTTCAAAACGTCCATTCTTGGTCGTTTCCTATATCTTGTTTGTTGTACTTGAAGTAGCACCCCAAATGTTACTATGGGTGTGCTACATGGATTTTGGGTGTGTTACTGATAGTCCAAATGTTATATACCCTGAGTAATTCATGATTATTTACATCATCCTTCTATTTCCTTTTCTCCATCATTATCATATCCCATAAATCTGCATACCTTTACAAATTCTTAACAAATTGTACACGTATGTTTCCAGAATCATGCCGCCTAGGAGATTTAAGAAGAAATCCGTTAGGAAGATAGTGGAAAGGCGTGTGGCCAAAGCCATTGAAAAATATGAAAAGACTAGAGCTGACTCAAACAATACTGGTGGATCTGGATCAACAAATACTGGAGGGACTGTTGTGCCAGAGATGCATGGATGTTCGTATAAGACATTTATGAACTGCAAGCCTCACTCTTTCAAGGGGACTGAAGGCGTAGTCGGACTGAAACGTTGGTTCGAAAAGATAGAGCAAGTGTTTGAGATTTGCAAATGTGCTGAAGATGACAAAGTGAAGTTTGCTATGTGCACGTTCGAGGGTCGTGCCCTAACCTGGTGGAACGGAAATGTTCAGACTTTGGGACTCGCTAATGCTAATCAGATCCCCTGGAGCAACGTGAAAGCTATGATGACGACTGAATACTGCCCAGCAACCGAAATCGAAAAGATGGAGCAAGAGCTCTGGACTCTGACTCTGAAAGGAGATGATATCGAGGCTTACAGCAATCGCTTCCATGAACTAGTTCTGATGTGTCCTGAATTGATGCCCACTGAAAGCAAGAAGATTGGAAAGTACATTCGTGGGTTTCCTGAAGGAATCAAAGGAAATATGATTTCTTCTAAGCCTGCGACCTTGCATGAGGCAATCAACATGGCCCGTGCACTGGTCGAGCAATCAGTTCAGGGTAAGGCTGCTAGAATTAGTGAAAGTAATAAAAGGAAATGGGAAGACAACCAAAGGAACACCAATAACAATAACCATAACTACAACAATAACCACAACAACAACCAGAACCGCAACCGAAACAACAATTATCCCCAGCAACAAAACAGGAGACAGGAACCTGTCAGGGCATATGCTGCAGCCCCAGCTGGAGGAAAGATTTATGCTGGAAATTTACCAAAGTGCAATCGATGCAACTTACATCATCATGGACCGTGTCCTCAAAGGTGCCAGAAATGTCAAAAAATGGGTCACCTAGAGAAGGATTGTAGATTCGGGGTTCAGGGTGCAGGTAATAACTTCCTGCAAAATGTGACATGCTTCGGGTGTGGTGAGAAAGGACACTACAAGGACAAGTGTCCAAAAGCAAGGAACCAGCAGAATGATGGAGCTCGTGCTAGAGCTTATGTGGTGGTTGAAAATCCGCAGCAGAATCCGAATGTGGTCACGGGTACGTTTCTCCTTAATGATCACTACGCTTGTATTCTCTTTGATTCTGGTGCTGAGAAGAGTTTTGTATCTTCTGCGTTTACGCCTTTTATTGATATTGCCCCAACCGCTTTGAACACTAATTATGAAATCGAATTAGCAGACGGAAAAGTTGTTAGCACCAATACCATTTTATGTAGTTGCACCTTAGTCTTATTAAATCACGTCTTCAAAATAGACTTGTTGCCAACCCAACTAGGAAGTTTTGATGTTATCATTGGAATGGATTGGTTGGCATACTACCGAGCTCTCATCGATTGTTATGAGAAGATTGTCCGTATTCCTCTTCCGAATGGCGAGATTCTTGAAGTTCAAGGCGAGAGGCCGGAAAAGGATCTTGGATCACTTGCATGTATCAAGGCTGATGAGAAAAAGCTTGATGACATCCGCATTGTCCGAGATTTCCCCGAAGTATTTCCAGATGATCTGTTGGGTTTACCTCATGTGCGAGAGGTAGAATTTCGCATCGATCTGATCCCAGGCGCATCACCAGTTGTTAGATCTCCATACCGGTTAGCCCCTTCAGAAATGTTAGAATTGTCGAACCAGCTCAAAGAACTTCAAGAGAAGGGTTTTATTCGACCAAGTCACTCACCATGGGGAGCACCTGTGCTCTTTGTCAAGAAGAAGGACGGTTCGATGAGAATGTGTATTGACTACAGGGAACTAAACAAGTTGACTATAAAGAACCGTTACCCTCTTCCCAGAATTGATGACTTGTTTGATCAATTACAAGGTGCGTGTTGCTTCTCCAAGATAGATCTTCGTTCCGGATATCATCAGTTGAGAGTCCGAGAAGAAGATATACCGAAGACCGCGTTTAGAACCCGATATGGGCACTTTGAGTTCACAGTCATGCCATTTGGGATGACAAACGCGCCAGCAATATTTATGGACTTAATGAACCGCGTCTGCAAGCCGTATTTGGACAAATTTGTAATTGTGTTCATTGACGACATTTTAATCTACTCCAAGTCAGAAGAAGAGCATGAAGTCCACCTGAAGACAATTCTAGACTTACTCAAGACGGAGATGTTGTACGCCAAATTTTCAAAGTGCGAATTTTGGTTGAAGGAAGTTCAGTTCCTAGGACATGTGGTTAACCGAAATGGTATCCACGTGGATCCTAGCAAGGTTGAGTCGGTCAAGAACTGGAAGACCCCTGAGTCACCAACAGAAATCCGTTCATTTCTAGGATTGGCAGGTTACTACCGAAGGTTCATCGAAAATTTCTCCAAGATCGCAAAGCCCCTCACCCTGTTGACTCAAAAGAATAAGGCATATGTGTGGGGCGATAAGCAAAAGGAAGCTTTCCAAATTCTGAAGGAGAAATTATGCAATGCTCCTGTGTTAGCACTCCCCGATGGACCCGATGACTTTGTGGTCTATTGTGATGCATCAAAACAAGGTTTTGGGTGCGTGCTGATGCAGCAAGGCAAAGTGATAGCATATGCGTCAAGACAGTTGAAGATACATGAGAATAATTATACCACCCACGACCTGGAATTGGGTGCGGTGGTGTTTGCTCTTAAAATCTGGAGACATTATCTTTATGGTACGAAAAGTGTCATCTACACTGACCACAAGAGTCTCCAGTACATATTCGATCAGAAAGAGTTGAATATGCGCCAAAGGCGGTGGATCGAGCTTCTTAGTGATTATGAATGCGAGATCAAATACCACCCAGGCAAGGCAAATGTGGTGGCAGATGCCTTGAGCAGAAAAGAAAGACTCAAGCCGAGACGAGTACGTGCTATGAGTATTACTATTCATTCTGGACTTAGGACTAAGATTTTGGAAGCACAGAGCGAAGCTTCCAAGGATCTCAAAGCCCCAGCTGAATGGCTAAGAGGATTAGAAAGACACTTTGAGCAACGAGCTGATGGTGAAATTTACTTCTTTGATCGTATCTGGATTCCATCAATTGGAGATGTAAGGAAATTAATCATGGATGAAGCTCATACATCTAGATATTCAGTACATCCGGGTGCAGATAAGATGTACTATGATCTGAGAGACTTATATTGGTGGCCTGGTATGAAGAGAGACATTGCTGAGTACGTTAGCAGATGTCTTACATGCTCTAAGATTAAAGCCGAACACCAGAAACCCTCAGGACTTCTTCAGCAACCAGAAATTCCTGAGTGGAAATGGGAAAAGTTAGCAATGGACTTTATCACAAAGTTGCCTAAAAGCAGCAGTGGGTATGATACGATTTGGGTCATTGTGGATAGACTGACCAAGTCGGCTCATTTCCTACCTATTCGTGAGGACTACAAAACCGAGAAGCTGGCAAAGATTTATGTCAACGAGATTGTAGCGAGACATGGTGTGCCGGTGTCAATCATTTCAGACCGTGATGGTCGATTCACGTCACACTTATGGCAAGCTCTTCAGGAAGCATTGGGTACAAGACTAGACATGAGTACAGCTTACCACCCTCAGACCGACGGTCAGAGTGAGCGTACTATTCAGACGCTGGAGGATATGCTTCGAGCCTGTGTTATGGATTTTGGTGGCAGTTGGGATACTCATCTTCCATTGATTGAGTTTTCTTATAATAACAGTTACCACACAAGCATTAAGTGTGCACCATTTGAGGCTCTGTACGGGCGGAAATGTAGATCCCCCGTAATATGGACTGAAGTTGGAGAAAGTCAGCTTATTGGACCAGAAATTGTGCAAGAAACGACTGAAAAGATTTTTCAAATCAAGGAAAGATTGAAAACGGCAAGAAGTCGCCAGAAAAGCTATGCTGATAAGAGACGTAAGCCTCTTGAATTCGAAGTTGGAGACCGAGTGTTACTGAAGGTATCTCCATGGAAGGGAGTGGTACGATTTGGTAAGAAAGGAAAACTAGCACCACGATATGTCGGACCATTTGAAATCATCGAGCGTGTTGGACCGGTGGCTTATCGGCTGAAGTTACCCCAGGAGCTAAGTTGTGTTCACGACACGTTTCATGTGTCAAACCTCAAGAAATGTTTGGCGGAGCCAGATGTTCAAGTGCCTTTGGATGAGATCGAGATTGATGAAAATCTTCGTTTTGTTGAAGAACCTCTTGAGATCGTGGAACGAGATGTGAAGAAGCTAAAGCGAAGAAGAATCCCATTAGTCAAAGTTCGTTGGAACTCTCGGCAAGGAGCTGAGTATACCTGGGAACGAGAAGACCAATTCCGGATAAAATATCCGCATCTTTTCTCCGAACCCGTACCTTCGTCAAATGTCGCAACTTGAGCCTTGAGGACAAGGCTCATTTAACGGGGAAGGACTGTAACATTCCGTATTTTCAGGTCATTTACAATACTATTTAATTTCACTATTTATTTTTTTTCTCGTACGCGTTCACTTTTAATTTTAATCGTTAAGCTAAATCGCGTAGACTGAAAATGATCATACAATGTAAACGGGCATTAAACAATTAAATGTTTACATCAAGCAAGTGTTATATGATTATTATGAGGATAATTAATAACTTTGTTCATCTTATTTTTTATTGGTTGGTTAAAAGTTACGTTTGCGATAAATACGTTTTAGGTATTCCCGGCATCACCAAAAAACAATTTTCTACGCTTCAAACAAATCATATGTTTTTTTTTTTTTTTTATTCTTTCTTTTTTCTTTTTTGTTTTTTTTTTATCTCTAATGCTTAAAGTTTTTATAAGAACTTGACCCTACATTCATCTTGAAGCCGATCCTGACACGAAACACATAACAAATACAACATCTTACAAAGTTATGCCATTATGTTTTAACAAACTACAACTTATACATTATCAATTAACTTTCATTTTCATTTGGCAATAAAGAAATAGCTAAACATCTACCTGTTGAATTTCTGGGATAAACATCTTCTTTTAGGGAAACCAATATACACATTTCCTTAAAACCAGGGATGATCCTTTCTTTTGGAGCAAAGACTTAAAGGACTCCATGTTTACTCTAAGTGTTCTTGACTAGTCTTTAGGATATATAAGGCTTTAGCTAGCATATTACACACACACTTCTCACTTTCAAGGTGTAAAACACAAAAACTCTTCCTCCATCCTCCTCCTTTAGCTCTCGGATACCACAAGGGACATACTCAATCCATACATAAAATTTTTCTACCACTTATACAAGCATACAACAACATACATATCTAAGACCTACTAAGTGGTTTGAAGGTTAGGTTAAGTATTGTTTCAAGTGTGATGCAATGAAAGTGAAATTAGGGTTTCTTAAGAAATTAAGGTTTCTAATCTTGCAAGCTTGGTTTAAAAATCTAAACAAGGGTTTAGATTATATTTCTCATCATCATTTATCACTATAAGGTTATCTATAAACCTTTATGTCTTTACTTTTATCATTTTTATGTGTTTACATGTTCTATATAACTAAATCACCATTTAGGGTTTTAAACATGTTAAGTGGATAACTTACTTGTGATTATAATTTTTTACACCTTTTCATATGATATTTGATTGGTAATATCATGGAATAATGAGATTATAAGTATGTTAACATGTTGGTTTAAGTGGAAAATGTTTAAGTATAAACTAGTGATTAAAAGTTAATTAAGGAAAGTTTATGATTTCATGTGAGATTAAAGACATTTGTGGGCTGTTTTAGTTCGTGTTTTAGACAGTAGGTTTTACATTTTATAAAGATAATACACCTCATGACGATTCCAAAATGATAAGAAACTCGAAAAACCGATTTATAACGAAAAAGATACGACGATTTCAAGTTTACGTTAAATATATACTTTTATAAAACTATTTTTATAAAAATTACTATTCACCACAGAAACTTATATTTATGAAAACATCATTAATATGATAAAACTTTTTAAATTACGAGAACGTCTCGGAAAGAATCGCTAAAAACGGAGTTAAAACGAATAAGTTACGACATTTACGAGATTTACGATAACTAAATCTATAAAAATAAATATATAACTGTTATGAACAGTAAAATCACTATTCATCAGAAAAACTCAAATTTTGAAAATGTTATATTTTGATAACTCGTCTTAATACGAAGGCGTGGACGTAAGAAACGGACTAAAAACGAGAAAGTTACGCCAGTTTTACTAAAGTATACTTATAAACGTTTTTACTTTATAAATATGATTTCACTAAAACGATTAGATGGTGATGTAGCTATATAGAATTATATGTGGTATTAGTTAATCAAAGTACTATATTACTAGGGAGTTTCATAATGAGGCCTCTTCGGGGTGGCGTATCGACGAGTTGTTGGATTTACGATTTAAAGTGTCCTAGCTCCTCATACGTCACTACATGACCTCTTAATTATGATAGCCCGAACGATAGTATGATGAGCTATACGACCTATAAATAATCAAAGTGTTTAGTACTTATACGACCTATATTGGATTAGGTTGCCTTCGGATTCCTTCGTGACACATTTTTCTATTGTGAATACTTGTTGATTTCCATTCACTCGAGGTGAGTTCATAGCCCTGTTTCTATCTACTTGTTTTACAAACTCTACGGGGTGGAATTTACTCTCTATGTTTTACATCGGACACAAAGTGGTTTTTTTTTAAAACTTATGTTATTTCATGATCATATTATTGCCAAAGTACCCTTGCCACTAAGTCCCCTTTTATCATGAACCGTGAGTTGCTATATTAATAAGCGCGAGTGTTGTGGATAGATCTTTCGGGACTGACAATCCCCACCTTTCTTTTGGGTCAACAAGTTGGACTACATGGTGCAGTTAACATGTTAATTATACGTTGGTTTGTTTGGTATCATCCTTTTTACTGCGTGGGGCATATATTACGATTACTTATTACGTGTTAAGGTTCGGTGTCTTGAGCTTAGTGCAATAATACCTGTTTTTGGGTACTAAATATGATTCATGGTCTACTATTACTTAAATCTTGTGGGTTCACTCTTTTACCGAGAAACGCTAGGATTCACTCTACCTTTGTGTTGACTTTAAATGTTTAATTTCAGGATACCTAGGTATATGCTTGGATGGGAGCCGTGAATGTATCAATGAAGTTGATCCGTGTTTATTTATATTCAGATGCAACTTTTTATCTATTAGAAAATTATAGTCACCCTTTGGTAGTATGATGCTTTTGTTTAATTAAAAACGCATGTGGAAATGTTTATGACTTTTAATTCTTATGGGATCCTATGTATGAAACTCTTGATATTTTGCTTTGGATCGATATGTATCTTATCTTTAAAACGTCCATTTAAGGTCGTTTCCTATTCTTGATTGTTGTACTGTTGATATAATTATTGATGAACAGTAGCACCCCATTGTTACCATTCGCTGCTATCATGATTTTTGGGGTGTTTACATCCATGTGTGGAGTGGGTTTCTTTTAATAACCCTAGCCAACTTGTAGGCGTTTGGGGCTTGTCTATTGGGCCGAGTTGGCATATCTTGCGATTTGAGCTCGTAACATGAGACAATGATTATAGATTACAAGTATAAGCCGTTGACAGACCCAACTAGCCTTTACTTACAAGAACTCCATTTTTGACTCTTTATAAGAGACGAGTACAGCATTCTTGTTTGACTTTAATTATAATTAGAGGCTAACAATAAATATAAATAGTATTTTTCGTTGTACATCTAATAATGATATTTAAACCTAAATAGCCATATAAAAGAATGTAACACTAATGATAAGATCGTTATACTTAAACATTAGCCTCAATAAACATGTGACAATATATTCCATCTTAGATGTGATAAACATTATATTGAGTCCCAATCCTCCCCCAGCCGGACGAGTCTCTCAACCCCAAACTTGACCCATGCCCGACACGTCCTGAAAAACGGCTTATACCCTTTTACACTTCATATCACATGAACTTGTAACCTCTCAAATCCACTATGATTGTTTTATACTTGGGCGGTGGGGGTGGGAACTAAACCAACATATTCTATACTAATAATTATGTCACTTTTAATCCTATGAAATGTGCTTATAAAATCAGGCAAAATGGCCAACCAAATTTCTAAAATTTACCTTTGGGTCGGAAAGTATAATGTCGTCAAGAACATGAATGATACATGAGGGGGGTCTCTGCATTGTGAACATTATTGTTGGTGCATTGTTGCAGGTACAACTTTTGAAAAAAAAATGCTAGCTTCATTAAAACACTTCGAATTAAGAAACAAAAACTGTTTATTTATCATGAAAAAGGATCTTTGTTATCTAAAACAGTTACCAAATGCATTCAATTTGCAAGAGGCACTATGCAATAATTAATTAGATTGCACCTTCTTAACAATAAGCTTCCTACTTGGTGATCATTTCCATCACGACCATTGTAAATCTATTAATTTTGTACAAAAACGCAAAAGCCATAAACTTTTTCCACATTGTAAAAAAAGGCCTATAGAAAAAGGCTATTGCAGATAATAAAATTAAACTTTTCTAAAGTCGAGGCTAATAATAATATACCAATACAGGATGTAAGGATGTTAAACTTCGATGTGTATACTTTGATTCTGCTAGCAACATCAATCCACAAAACAACCCAGATCCAAACAAACCTCTGCCGCTTAATGGCGCTGGGTACTTCGCCGCCCGCAGTGGCATCTTAACCAAAAATTCCATAAGTGCGTAAAATTGAACCTATGAAGTTGAATTGGATCTAAGTGTTTTAATCCCCTCTTTTTGAATATGGAAACTGAACTTTGTTACCTTGCGAATCTTTAATTTCTTCTTATGTGTGTGTAAAAAGATATGAAGTGGAAGTTGAACTCGAAGTGTGTGGATCACTCGCCGGCCGGATTTTTGAGGGAGAAACGATGGGAGATTTTTGAGGGAGAGACGGTGGGTTAAAGTGATATGAAAGAGAATCTGAGTTATTGTATGGGAGGGACATCTGGCCCATTTTGTTGAGGGACATCTGGCCCATTTTGTTGCTAGAGTGACACGTATTTGGGTTGGAAGGCATATAACCCAGGAGACCCGGGTAAAGTAGTAAAAGTAGGTAATCGGGTCGGGCGGATTTCGTCATTAAATGCATTATTTAAAACGCCTCGGGATTACGATCTTGGGTTTTAAATATATAGATAGTTGTTTTCTAAAAAGCATTTAAAAAAGCAATTACCAACCGGTTTTTATCAAAAACTAGATTTCTGTTGTTTTAAGCATAAAAGTAATTTTTTAAGCAAAAAGGAATAAAATAGTGTGATAGATAAAATAAAATAGTCAAAAATGCAACCGTGTTGTATAGCCCAATCTTAATATAGAGCCATGCACAAATATTTGAAATGTATGGACCATACGTGGTATTGTATTATGGGTTTGAACCAGATGTGTTTGAGTCTATGATTTCTTGTAACGAGTGAAGGGAGTCGAAAAATGTATAAAAATATAATTTGGATAATACTTGGTTGGTTGTGATGATTCAATCACCCGATTAGCTGCAATTCTGGCATGGCAAATAATTGTATGCCAATGCATAAATATTTTGAGTCCAAATATACCTGCTATTTTTTATGACATGTGACCATAAATGTTATTGTATTATGGGTTTGAATTCAGATGTGATTGACTATATGATTTTTGGTAACGATCGCGGATGGACGAAAATGTATAAAAAGACAATTTGGATAATATTTGCATGGCTGTGAATCTGTGATGATTCGGTCACCCGATGAGGTGGAATTCTGGCATGGAAAAAATTGGATGGCATAAAATGCAATCATGTTTTATAGCCAGTACGATATCTAAGCTAATGCACAAATATTTTGTGTCCAAATTTATGCAAGATGTGATTTTTTTGTTATGAGTTGTAGTAACGAATGCTATAAGTTGTGGTCATTTGCTATATGTTGTGCATAAGGTGTATATAATCTATGATAAGTATAAGTGGTACGACCTGTGGTAATAATTGCTAATTGATTTTATAAGTGTTATAAGTTGTCTTTTACTTGCTTGTCATGATTTTTCAAGTCTGTTCTTTAAGAATGTAACAAAGGTGTGACGTCGAGTGTTCGACTTAAAAAATACACTCTGCAAACTAGGACACATGTGGAATCCTCCAACTTGAGAGTAATGCTGATGATAACATCAAATATTTAATACTTTTTCATATCAAAATCCCACGTTTATTGCATTGCTTTATATCGTTTTGGTACTTAATTTGCTTATATTTTGTATTTTAGGTAATTTTGACAATGGAGCAAAAAAGACGCGGAAAAACGGCTTATTATATCAAAATCCGCATTATTCATGTGTTACGGCGTAATTAACACATTGGTTACACCGTAACGTTGCTGACGAAGAAATTACGGCGTAAACGTCTTTGGGTTACGCCGTAATCAGTTATTTATCACGAAGATTTAGATGCTTTGAAGACAATCACTTAATTAATACGAAGATTCGGTGCTGACGAGGCTTTACGGCGTAACATTATATTTAGTTACGCCGTAATATTTTATTATGGAAATTATATTGTTGCCGACTAAGGGTTACGACACAACGTGATTATTTATTACGCCGTAACCGAAATTATCACATAAAGAAGGAAAGCCGTGTCAAGAATGTTACGGCGTAACCATGTATTGTGTTACGTTGTAAAATCCCAGGGACTGAAGTTGTGCAAAAGGGACGAAGTTTCATTAATTATTACACTTTCTAATGGAATTACAAGGGTTATACTCGTCAAATATGCAAAGTTACTTTCTAATATAAATAGAGAATGATATCTCATTCTTTTGAGACATTCTGACGTGTGGAGTGAGCCGCCAAAAGAGAAAAGGAGTTAAGGTTGTTTCGACAGTAGGTATAGGGCAAACCTTTCGGGGTTTGCCATGGCGTTCGACTAGGGGATCGAGAGTATTAATTTCGCACAACTTGTAATTATACTTTAACTTTTTGTGATCAATTTAATAATATTATTTAGGTTATTGGGATTACAATTCTCATATAATTGTTGATGTTATTTTTATTAGTTATGTTTTATTATTTGTTCTTGGCATTTAATTATTTTAATTATCTATTGATTATTATGTTATGATCTCGTTGTTTTATCGTTTTCTTTGTTAATTTATATAGCGCACTTTGAAATCTTTGGACTCCCTGTTAGGTTTTGATATAAGGTTGAGCGCGCACTAAAAGTGTGTATAAGGTGAATCCCAAATCTTGTGCGCGCGATTGATTGCAATAGAGTGACCAACACTCGTAATTGTTCGACCAATAAGGAAGAACCCTTAGCATTAATTCCTGGTTAGGAGACCGAGCTAATAAAGAGACCTTCTGTTAGAATAAGTGTATTTTATAAGTTAAATTAAATCTTAAGAACTGTATACTGAGAATAGGTTAATTCTCCCTACGAGTTCATTCCACTCAGTAGACATAGGTTAGGTTTTGTATATTTTGTGCTATTGTGCTTTTATCCAGGTTTATGCTTTTGGTATTAGTCTTTCTTGCAGTTATACAGGGAATGCACAGGACGGGGTGCTAGGATACTAATCAAGCTGCAAGGAAACATCCTGAACCATCCTGGTTGAATGCTATTCAGGATGATGAAGAAGTTGCTTGTGATGATGGATGAAGAAGACTTGGAGCATTGCTTAGAGCATGTTGTCTCTTCTTATCACCAAGCAAATCCAGGGGAGTAATCCGTTTCATTTCTAACCCTTCCTATTTAAATTTTATATGCATATGTTTGACTCAAGTGGGGGGAAAGGATTAGAAATAAACACCCATTTGATTATACTTGCCTTTATTTTTCTAGTTTATTTTGAAAAATGTTTCATTAATAAAATTTTGACATGTTTTTCATTACTTAACTAGTTAAGACTATACCGAGCACACCTACCATATAATTTAATTGTATGAGGATAAGCCTTTCCGTTTTTCCTTTATACATAAATCCAATAAAAATGTGTGTGCCGATGGCTGTAGTAGACTTTAGAACTTGGCCTGTATATCTTTTCGAGACCATAATAATAAGCATTGCACTTAGTGTAATCGGTGTAGCTATGATAAAAGGCAATTTTAGGATTAACCCCAAATATTCCATCCATGTTATGTTTGTGTATATTGGCTTTTCACACTGATTAGTCAACCTCCTTGTTAAACCCATTGTTGCAAAAAAACTTCAAATTCTTTAGTGCAAGATACCTAGTACAACTGCTGAGCGCTTTCTTTTATTTTGTAACCCAATATATATTATTCTGTTACACCTATCGCCTAACCTACACTGTAGCTTCTTTTGTCTATGATCAGGGAGTTGCTGGTTAATTTTGGGTTTCTCCGGTGGAAGTTTTGGGTTAGGATAGAGGGTATTTGAAGAAAAGACGGGTTTTGAATACAGTTGATCCCAAGTGGGGGACGCTCATGTATATATGTGTCTGTATTGTGATTTATTGTATCCTTGTATTGCATAAAAAAATAAAAAAATAAAGAGCATGCAAACAAGTGTTTATTAGTAAGCTTATATGTCGTATAGTGATAGTATTTCGGCCTTGTCTAGCTGGCGATGATTTCGTCTTTCTAAACGAGTAGTTCTATCTCTCCTTTCTATTATAAGTTTATTTGTACAATGAGAACATTGTACAACTCAAGTAGGGGGGAAGGAAGATAGAAATGAGGTATTTGGTGAGATTATGTGCTATTTTGGCCTAAATTTTCAAAATTTTCTAGCACATAATCATTGATAATAAAGGCCGAGTTAATGCATCACACTACATTTTATACGCATTAACTCGTGTATTGTGAAGACCCTGTGACTCTTGACCCTCGTTTTTACCTTATGAGATTTGAATGCGACCAGTGACAAGGAGATTATGGACTTAGGAAACTATTTGTTTTGTGTTTTTATTTAACAATAATTAAATGTGCATCTCATGTCTTTATCCTACCCTATATTATTCTTCGTCCTAACCCGTTGTTAAACACGAATGAGGATGAGATCGAATCACGCATATCTATTCCGTCGTTACGGCCATGCATGTGTAATTCAGCCACCTTGTTGGTGTGGCACTTTGGGTGAAAGATTGTTTAAATGATCAAACCCCCATAAGCCTTTGCGTTGTGTCAACCCATTTGTTGTTTTGAACAGTTGCATCTAAACTCTAGTGGTGAAGCTTAGTATCCTGGCTAAGCTTATAATAGAATACTCGCCATGACTGAGCAGTTGAGTGATCACCAAAAACAAAACACATAGATTATTGAGAGTATGAGTGTGATTCGTTTTTCCTTTCGTGAGGTGCTCGGTTTGGAATTTTCTAGCATAAGTAATTTTTAACTTCATATCTTCCTGGATAACTAGGGAGATATCTTTTTAAAAATTATTTAAAAGGTTCTACTTGAGGGCAAGTAGAAGTCAAGTGAGGGGATATTTGATAACATCAAATATTTAATACTTTTTCATATCAAAATCCCACGTTTATTGCATTGCTTTATATCGTTTTGGTACTTAATTCGCTTATATTTTGTATTTTAGGTAATTTTGGCAATGGAACGGAAAAGACGCGGAAAAACGGCTTTTTATATCAAAATCCGCATTATTCATGTGTTACGGCGTAATTGACACATTAGTTACGCCGTAACGTTGCTGACGAAGAAATTACGGCGTAAACGTCTTTGGGTTAGGCCGTAATCAGTTATTTATCACGAAGATTTAGATGCTTTGAAGACAATCACTTAATTAATACGAAGATTCGGTCCTGACGAGGCTTTACGGCGTAACGTTATATTTAGTTACGCCGTAATATTTTATTATGAAAATTATATTGTTGCCGACTAAGGGTTACGGCGCAACGTGATTATTTATTACGCCGTAACCAAAATTATCACATAAAGAAGGAAAGCCGTGTCAAGAATCTTACGGCATAACCATGTATTGTGTTACGCCGTAAAATCACAGGGACTGAAGTTGCGCAAAAGGGACGAAGTTTTATTAATGATTACACTTTCTAATCGAATTACAAGGGCTATACTCGTCAAATATGCAAAGTTACTTCTAATATAAGTAGGGAATGATATCTCATTCTTTTGAGACATTCTGACGTGTGGAGTGAGCCGCCAAAAGAGAAAAGGAGTTAAGGCTATTTTGACAGTAGGTATAGGGCAAACCGTTCGGGTGGTCAATTTAATTATATTATTTTGGCTTATTGGATCAATCCATATAATTGTTGATGTTATTTTTATTAGTTATGTTTTATTATTTATTCTTGGCATTTAATTATTTTAATTATCTATTGATTATTATGTTATGATCTCGTTGTTTTATCGTTTTCTTTATTAATTTATATAGTGCACTTTGAAATCCTTGGACTCCCTGTTAGGTTTTGATATAAGGTTGAGCGCGCACTAAAAGTGTGTATAAGGTGAATCCCAAACCTTGTGCACGCGATTGATGAGACCAACACTTGTAGTTGTTCACCCTTTACCCATGAGGTTAGAGCCCTTAGCATTAATTCCCTGGTTAGGAGTGCGAGCTAACAGGAGACCACCTGTTAGATAAAGTATATCTCATAATTAAAAGGAATCCTTAATCACTGTAAACTGAAAATAGGTTAATTCTCCTTGTGAGTCCATTCCACCCAGTACACATAGGTTAGGTACATCTACAAAACTAGACTTAACGAATTTAGACCCCTTCTAAGGTTTTAATTAGACATTGCACATAAGATCATTGAATGCGGCTATCCTTCCTAGTTGTATGTCACTATACCAATTCCCTTTTCGACAGCAAGGCTTACCACCCAAGCATCTTGCAATAATTCTACTAAAATTCCAAACTGCTTTCTTTAATGCTTTCTTAGGTAGAAAATAATTTTGATTAGATAATTAGAGACACAAACCGTTCTTTGGGTCGACACTCGTACGTACCAATCACTACATTATACACGATAGGGTACACTGCTCTTTAGTGCGTAGGAATAGTCGAGGTTGTTAGGGTTTTATAAATGTAAAACCTAACGTAGTTTTATTTAAAAGAAATTACGCATCAAGTTTTTGGCGCCGTTGCCGAGGAACGATTTTTGTAGTTTTTGATTGTTTGATTGATATATGAGTGTTTTTAAACTGTTAGTATGCAGGTGAAAACTCGAGCCCCAGTCCCCGCCCGGCTCTAGACGATTTCCCCATACACTTATTTTGGGACGATTACCCTATACTTTTTATACAAATATTATCTTCAGCTTTCGGCTTATAATATATAATCTGGAGCCCTTGCTCCATTCAATTTCCCTATCCACACCTTATATATAACCCTAAACAAAACCAACACTGTCACTTTGCACAAACGAATGAAGGAAGGAAGATACTATTATCAATTGATGTTATAGTTACAGACCACTGTAAACTTCTAACTCAGTAATTTTGTCATTTCCACATGTTATTTCACTTTTTTTTAAGTGGTTTTTTTAGGGTTTAACTTACATGGAAAAATTTCGTTTGTGGAAATGTGGGACTAACTGTATAGGTAGACATGATTTAAAAACGTAAAGGAATTTCGTCCTGTTATATTGTACGAATCAAATGAACATAATTCAGTTTAGGCGGAGTTGTATTCTCGTAGGTTAATAAATCTTTTCTTATATAATGTTTGTTTGGTCGGTCGTTATTGGCTCTATTGTGTTTAAAAACAAATCTTGATAGTGTGTCGGGCTTAGTGGCTAATTGTTCGCTGTTCTTCGTTGTTCATATGAGTTGTTCCACGTTAAAAGGGCTTAGAAATTCTTCACATTGACTAGGGATCCTTTTAATTCTCAAGTGGCTTCTTATGGGTGATTCTTGCATGCATAGCATAAGGGCACACTGTGTTGGGTTAAAAGTTCAAAGCTACCGTTCATGCTCTCCAAAAGTTTATTTCTCTTATTGCATTGGTGTTTGTTTTGGCTTATATAGACGATTTATGGCTTATTTAGTTTTTGGCTTATGTTTTATAACCTCACTTTTTGTGGCTTATTTTTGAAACTTTTCGGCATATATAAGTTTATTTTGTCATAATAAACTTATACAAGCTAAGCTGAAAAGTTTCAAAATAAAGCACAAAAAGTGAACTTATGAAACATAAGCCTAAAATCAAATAAGCCATAAGCCGGCTATATATAAGCCAAAAGAAGCAGCCCAGGTTAGTTTATGACAAAAGTAAGCGGTTTCTAGATTGATTTATGTGCTAGAAACAAATTGGATTATGCTCTTTTGTCTTTAACAATATTGTGGCGGTGATGCATCCTTTTTGGCGTTATTGGCGATATATAAATTAATATAAGGTGTTTTTAGTGGCGAGGTTTGATGCCTGCACTTCTTGTTCTCAGCGACATCAGATGTTTTGACTGTCCTAGAGTTGGTGGTCACCAGCGTTTGTTGATTATTTATCAGTTTTTTGTCCCAAACACCCTCATCTGACATAAAAAAGGGTGCAGGTGTGATTCCAATGGCGATATCTGATATGAGTGAAGAAGATGAAATCATCTTCAAACGCAGACAATTACCCTCCAAAGAAGCTGCTTCATCTAGAGTTCGATCGTGGATTGTGTCAGACGATGACGATGATGAATTTATTACCTTACAACAATCTGATTCAGTTCTAGAGGAAGAAGGTGTGATTCGAGGCTGAGGCTGAGATGGTGGATTATGGTGGAGAAATAGAGATGCAAAATCAGATGACTATTTTTTCGTCTGAAGATGAGGAGGAATTTGACAATGAAGCTGCAATTGTTCATGCTGTGCTTACTGATAGTCAAGTATCTGATTGTCCGGTTTGTCCCGTTACACCTCTTTTCCATGTATCTAGCTAGCTACTTTTATTTATTTGTCTATTTCTATCCATTGACCGCCTTAGGATACATCTCAATATAATTTCTAACGAGTGACTGAGGTGAGTTAAACGAACTTTTATAAAGCTGTCGGATGCAAATCACTTGAACGGAAAACTGGAAGAGGAAGAAGGAAAGATCGTATTATGTGCTTACAGATTGTCGTAATTCTTGAAATCCTTTCGTTACCGAAAACAAATGAAGCCACTAAAACATGTTCTCTTTTCCAAACGATGGCAATATGTGTGGACTTCAGTCCCTAATCTCGTTTTCATACATGACGCCCCCTATAATGATTTGTATGCTCCTTTGAGGCTCCCTTATTTCTTTACAACTGTCGACCATACCCTAGCCCAATGTCGTCAAGTCAACCTAAACCGATTTTCTACTTAAATACCGTACGAAAACTGCATTGGAATCTAACTAAGAAACTGATTTGTCATGTTATTTTAAATTGTAGCGTCCAGGACCTACAAATATTGTTGCATTCTAGGCATTGTGTAGCAGATTTGATTCTTTGTAACAAGGAATCTTTTCTTCTTCAACTCATGTTTTACTAATCTCAAAACTGGCTTGCGGCTATTTCATCCAACGGTGCCATTTGTTTGGAATAATCTTACAAAGTTTGATTATTTCACGTGGGAGTTAAATGAGAGTTGTGATTCAGAATTATATTGTCCGGGGAGTCCTCGATTAGAAGCATTTGACGTGGGTCAATTGCTATGGTTTTTACGAGGCTTGATATTAATTCAAAGAGTGTTAAGAAGTCGGTGTTGATAGATCATAGTGTTCGAGAGTGTATCATTGATGCTCCTTATATTACGACACTAACTTTAAAAAATCATTTTGCGTTTGAAACGAAGATCGTGCTGTTAAACGTCTCTTCCTTAATCATAGCTGAATAAGTATCGTACAAAGTTTGACGACGAAGTAGAAGAGACGCTTAAAGAACACTTACCGAAGCTTCACCATATCAAGGAGCTTAGATATGGGATTTCATGTTCACGGGTAACAATTTCCTATTTTTTAACGTATATATATCCGGACTTTTATCTCACGACTAATTTGTTCTTTGTTTGTTGGAAATGGCAGGTGATATCTCGTTTGCAAGCTAAAGGTTTTAGTTGTCCGTCTAACTTGAAGTATGCTGATTTTTGGTCCACCTGTTTACTGATTGCAGTTCCAGTTCAAGTTTAGTCTAGACATGTGGTTAATGCTTTCCAATTACCTATTAAAGTGTTACAAGTGATTTAAGGTTTACGATTGCTATATGTTTTCTTCTTGGTGATATTAAGATTTACTTGTTTTATGAGTTTTTCATATAGGATTTTGTTGGTTGCTTAAATATCAAACAAGTTTATTAGCAGCGTCATCGTCTGTTGATCATTCACGGGTTTGATGTCTATTTTTCTCATATATGTAAATAATGAATAAGAACTTAAACCCATTAGTTTGACTTTTAAGGTCAAATGCAATGCAACTATCTGTGATAAGGCAAGAGGTGATTTTTCGGGTGGGCTATGTGACTGCATACAAATATTTAGATTTAACCCGGACTGGTCTTATTGATGTGATGTACGAAAACTGTTTGTTTTGGGCAATTCCGGCCATACAAATTAATGGGTGCCGTCCTTACCTATGCTGAAATTACCAAAAGTTCGGAGCGACTATGCATTAGTGATCTGTACATTTGCAGTGAAAGTTTTTTTTTGGTCTTTAGAAGATCTAATCATATATTTACGAGGTTAACAACTTGGAACTGGAGGAAAGCCTTTTGCTATAGTTAGAAGCAACCAAGTTTTTACTGATTTGTTCATTCTTTAGAAAGAGTTGTACATTGTTTTGCAACACGCTGTAGATAAAGTGACCCATATTTTCATCATCGTTTTATGATAAGTTCTGATTCTTTTGCGCTTTAGAGAGTGCAGGATGGGCAAGAACAGATGGATCGGAGGCGATATTGATATGATGATTGCTTCACAAACACTATAGAGATTGGAACTGAGGGTTTTAAAACGACACATCGTTGCTAAAGAAAAAGCTTTCTGGGACATAGATTGCGAATGTCAACTTTTATGAATAACATCATTTTTGGAGGGCAAGGTAGTCTTATTGTGTGTTCATTTTCTAATAGCCTCTCAAGAGGCGATGACTAATATTTCAAACTTGCCTCGGCTTGATTATGAGTTTTGCTATCGCCCACTTGTGGCCTCTTACTGATTTGGCAAGTAGATGTATAACCATATAACAGGAAAAAACGAACTTGATAATGTTTTTTTCCCACTCGTGCTCTCACGTATATGTGTCTATAAGTACCTGCATTTTAGAAACTTCATGTGATGTCCCAGGACGCCATGTGAAAGTGACTATAACCGACGTATTGAACTCCAAATAGGGCAACGAGACCATTGTATCAACATGGATGGTCCTTCTCATAGGAATGGATATGCTGATTAGGAGTCTGTTTTGAGACATGACGTTTAATGTTTAAATTTGCAAAGTTATGTGCCATTCAACAAAACGGTTTACATTTATACATTGATGGTTATAGATGTCGAAAAGGTTCGTCCGCTCCTTGATTTTTTCTAGAGAGTTATCTTGCAGTTTTTGCCCCAATAACCTTATTGGTGCGCAACTCATCAATCTTTCATAACACCACAATAACTAAAGCACGAGTATAACTCTTAGAGGCGCAAGTGGGTCTCTCAGTCGGGGTTTAGTCGGATCGGGGTTGTCGAGTTCGGTGTCAATCCCAGGTCAAGGTTAAAAAAGATTCATTCCCGAACACGGACCACTCTTTTGAAGTCGGTAAGTCTGGTTGGGTCCATTCCAGTCTTTTCTAGGGTCAACTCGGGTCGTGCCCTTTCGGGTTCGGGTCAAGCCGAAAATGAGTAAAATATAAAATTGCCTATTTTTAGTTGTTCAAATAAAAAATTTATAAGATTATATTGAAAAAAGATATAAAAAAAAAATCTTATCCGAGTCAATCTGGTCGATCGAACACGAGCGGCCAAACATTTTCAACCCCCGATACTCGACACCCTTACTCAAAGCAGAGCATCAAAACACCATTGTCATTCTATTTTGCCCTAATTTTCTGAAAGGTTATTTCTAATCCCAATTTTACCAACTAGATTTTTTATTTTGATGATATGATGTTACTGTTCGAAATTGTTCTAAATTCGTTAAATAAATGGTAACTGTTTGTGCTTATTTGATTTGCTTCTTATTTGATTGCTTATTTGATTTGCTTAATTGATTTTGACCTAACTTCGGTGATATTTGGGGCGAAATTTGTGTTTAAAATGTTTAGGTTTAGCGGATCCAAATTTTGGTTGGTAAAACATTGCATACCAAGTGTTCGATTAAATGTCTAGCAAAAAATACATTGTATTTTAGAAATTTTGATAGCTTGCCTAGTTTCCATAGGGCAAGGGCTCATTCGAATGATCAAAGATTAGGTTGCTATGACCGTATGCTTTCTAGACACATTTTGGGTGTCGACCATGTATCTTACCCGAGGACAAGACAGCGAGAAGTTGATGTTCTCATGTCATTTTTGGCCTATTCATCTGACATTAAACTGGATCAATAATCAAATGGGGATTAATAGTTCTAGTTAAATTTTAGGGTAAGGATAACAACAAAAACATGTGTGTAACTTGTCCATTTTTGTTGTTATGTGTAGGCTGTGTAGCCTTCTATTTTTTGCTATTAAAACACAAACCTTTCAAATTTGTGTATTTTGTAACCATTCTACCCCTTAAGGGTAAAAGGGTCATTGTACATGAACAAAGTTTTGTCGTTTCCACAATGCTATTTCAGTTTTTTTTAAGTGGTATACTAATTTAGGGTTTAACTTATAATGTATATTTGAATCATAATTCTTATATTCGTTTCCATTTTTGTGCTTTTTTTTGTGTGAGTTGCTGAAAAAATATGTTTGTCAATGTGGAATAACCTGTATACATAGGTAAACATGATTTAAGAACGTAAAGGAATTGCGTCCTGTTATACGAATTAAATGTGCAAAATAAAATGAACATAATTCAGTTTAGGAGGTTTTTAAATGCTTTCTTATATCATGTTTGTTTGGTCGACGTTACTCGCTGTATTGAGTTTGCAAATAAATCTTGATAGTGTGGCCTAGTAGCTAACTGTTCCGGATCGTGTATGTCAAGACAAGCTGTTCGCTGTTCTTCGTTGTTCAACATTAGAAGGCCTTAGAAATTATTCGCATTCACTAGGGATCCTTTTTATAGTCAAGTGGGTGATTCTTGCATGGCATAAGGACATAATGTGTTTTGTTAAAAGTTCAAAGCTACCGTTCATGCTTCTTAAAACTTGATTATGTCTTATTGCATTTTGAAGTTACTCGTTAGGTTAGACAAAAAGTATTTAGTGGTTTCTGAGACCAAGATTGATTATATGTGCTAAAAGAACCAATTGGATTATTCTCTTTTTGGCGATATATAAATATAAGTTGTTTTTTGTGGCGAGGTTTGATGCCTGCACTTTTGTTCTGTCTTCTGTGCGACATCAGATGTTTTGGCTGTCCTAGAGTTGGTAATTGGCAGAGTCGCATAATGGCTCGTCACCAGCGTTTGTTGATTCTTTTTCACTTTTTTGTCCCATGGCTGATAGCTAAAAGATAACAACTGGATTCTGCGGTCGCGATTCAATGGGCAATATTTGATATGATGTTTTGTTGACAGCGAAGAAGATGAAGATGTAATTTCTCGCAGACGATATCTTCCAAAGAAGCTGTTTCATTTGTGCGATGGGGATTGTTGTCAGATGTGATGATGATGATGTGAAGTATTACATTCAACAATCTGATTCAATTCTAGAGACGAAGAGTGTTCGAGGCTGAGTGAGGTGGTGGAGATATGGTGGAGAAATAGAGGTGCAAAAAATCAGATGACTATTTTTTCGTCTCAAGACGAGGAGGAATTTGGCAATGAGGCTGCAATTGTTCATGCTGTGCTTACTGATAGTGAAGTATCCGATTGTCCGATTTGTCCTGTTACACCTCCTATCCGGGTATCAGCTAACTACTTTTATTTATTTGTCTATTTCTATCCATTTGTCCGCCTTTAGGTGATCTCCATATTTTGTCTGTCGGAGTTACTGAGTGAGTTATATCAGGAAGAAACAGACCGCTTTAGGTACCCTCAACATCACTTGAACGAATTGTTGCTAGGTATCGGATGCAAATCACTTGAACGAAAACATGGAAGAGGAAGAAGGAGAAGATCGTATAAGTGCCTTACCAGATTGCTTAATTCTTGAAATCCTTTCTCGTTTACCGGAAACAAAAGAAGCCATTAAAACAAGTTCTCTTTCTAAACGATGGCAATATGTTTGGACTTCAGTCCCTAATCTCGTTTTCATACATGACGCCCCCTATAGTGATGTGTATGCTCCTTTGCGGATCCCTTATTTCTTTACAAATGTCGACCATACCCTAGCCCAATGTCGTCAAGTCAACCTAAACCGGTTTCTACTTAATACCCGTTACGAAACTGCAATTTTGAATTCACTATACGAAAACTGGATTGTCATGTTATTAATTGTAGCGTCCAGGACCTTCAAATATTGTTGCATTCTAGGCATTCGTGTAGCATATTTGATTTTTGTAACATGGAATCTTTCTTCATCAATTCATGTTTTACTAATCTCAAACTGGCTTGCTGCATTTTTGATCCAATCGGTGCCATTAGTTGGAATAATCTTACAAGTTTGAGTATTTCACGTGGGAAGTTAAATGAGGTTGTGATTCAGAATATACTGTGCGGGAGTCCTCGATTAGAAACATTTGAGTTGGTCATTTGCTATGGTTTTACGAGGCTTGATATTAATTCAAAGAGTGTTAAGAAGTTGGTGTTGATAGATCCTAGTGTTCGAGAATGTATCATTGACGCTCCTTATATTACGACACTAACTTTAAAAATCATTTGCGTTGAAACGAAGATGTGCTGTTAAACGTATCTACTTAATCATAGCTGAATAAGTATGTACAAGTTTGAGACGAACTAGAAGAGACGCTTAAAGAACACTTACTGAAGCTTCACCATGTCAAGGAGCTTAGATATGGGATATATCATGTTCACGGGTAACAATTTCCTATTTTTTAATGGTAAATATATCTCGACTTATTTTCTCGTTACTAAGTTTTTGTTTGTTTGTTGGCAATGGCAGGTGATCTCGTTTGCAAGCTAAAGGTTTTACTTGTCCCTCTAACTTGAAGTATGCAGATAGTGAATACACTGATTAATGGTGTAAGATTAGTTACACATATGGTGCTTTCCAAGTACATATTTAAGTGTTACAAGTGTTTCAAGGTTTAAGATCAAGGGTTTTCAAGATCGGGTTTCTACCCAGGATCGTTTTTGTCTTTCCAAGATCGAGATCGTAAAGTGGATCGGGATCGTAGGTGCTATATAATTTCATTGTTTTTAATAGTCTTGTAATCTTATACAAAAATCATACAAAATTTTATATATATAAACACAAAATTATATGACTGTTTTCTAGAAAATATTGTCTCTAAACTGATGATTATGAAAATGTTTAAGAAGAATTAACATTTTGTTTTTTTAAATTCTACGAATAAACACCCATAAATTTTGTAGTTTTTTAGTTTCTGGTTCGAGAATAGTAAGATCGGCTCGGAGTAGATTTAAAAATTCCTATGGTCAAGATCGGGGTCTATAATGTTCTTAAGCATACAAAGATCCTATGTAGGATCTGGATCGTTTTTGCTTTGCAGTATCGTAAAATCGTAAGATCCTAAGATCAGGATCGGGATCTTCACAGCCATGCATAAGATTGCTAGATGTAATTTTCTTGATTTACTTGTTTTATTGAGTTTTGGCATATAGGATTTTGTTGAGGGTTAAAGTTATAAATTATTAAGTACTTTCAAAAATTTTTAATATTACCAAGATGACGATTTTAATATCATTATTACCTTCTTAACTTTTAAATTTGTTCAAAAGTTATAAACTTTCTAAAAAGTGACCTGTCATAACCAGTTACCAAGGAAAAAAAATTGACACGTCATTTTTTTCCGGTTTATTGAATTTTTGATTTAATTTTTTTTCACTACATTCACCACCTCTCCTACTCTGTTTAGATCTGGATTCCCGATTCCTCTACTACAAACCAAAAAAAACCATCTTTCTCAAAGATATTAAATGAATCTGGGTGTATATGTTCTTTGATTTTTTAAATTCTTTTGTTTGCCGAAGGTAGGTTGTGTTTTTCAAAGCTGCTGCGATTTTTTTTTCCAACAAGCATTTTTGCACCTCCTCTTGTTACTTACGTCTGTTATGGTATGTTAGGAGAATATTTATTTTGTTGTTATTTGGGTTTCTTGTACTGAAGAAGACAAGAAAAGAGTGTTTAGATTGGTAGATGTTTTGATTGTTAGGTGGGGATGAAGGAAGAAGACGAAGACGGGTGAGTTGGAAAAGTCAAACCAAAGTCAACTCCACGTGGATAAAATAATGACGTGGAAATTATGAAAATTACATGTGTAATATTTACCGGTACCAACAAGTTTGGATGGTGATAATGATACTAAAATCACCATCTTGGTAATATGTGAAAATTTTTGAAACTACGTTAGTAATTTACTACCTCCGTCCCAAAATTATTGTCCAGTTTTGACTTTCTGAGTCTTTCTTTGTCAACTTTGACCTTAAATAATTTTGTTTATGTTACATAATACTTGATAAAAAATTATACATTGATAAATTTCATTTTATAAACTCATCCATTCATATATTATGCATCAAATATTAAAATAAACTTCAATCACAAAATATTTAAGGTCAAAGTTTTTGAGAAAAGAAAGACTTAGAAAGTCAAAAGTGAACAATAATTTTGGGACGAAGGGTTGTATAACTTTAACCCTTTTGTTGGTTGCTTAAATATCAAACAAGTTTATCAGCAACAACATCGTCTGTTGATCATTCGCGAGTTTGATGTCTACTTTTGTTGTCATTTTTCTGATATGTAAATTCCGGATAAAAGCTTAAACCCGTTAGTTTGACTTTTAAGGTCAAATGCAATGCAACTATTGTAGAAGATAATATGGATATTATCTGGGTTGCTATGTACTGAAATAATATGTAGTTAACTCAGTCCTTGCATATGGTGAGCTTTTGGTCATTCAAACTGGTCTTATTGATGTGTTGTACGAAAACTGTTTGTTTTGGGCAATTTCGGCCCTCAATCAATGGTGTCGTTCAAAATGTCAATGAAAATTTGATCTATAAATGGGTTGGCAAGTGGTGTATACTCGTAGGATTTACTTATCTTGCGGGGGTATTGGCCAGTAAAATTCACAGGAAAAAAAAGAACTTTCTTGATGTTCATTCCGCCCTCGTTGTCTAAGGTATATGTGTTTATAAGCACCAGGATCTTAGAAACTTCATGTGATGTCTTAGGATGCAATGTGAAAGGATAACCGACGTATTATAAAGCATTTAAGACATTTTACTTTTAGAAAGGCTAAAAAATTTAGACTTTTAAACTTACTTGTTATAGAAATATAAGGATATGCAATCTTGATCATACATCTCATTTTAGATAACCACATCTTAAGATGACAAGTGTTACTTCTTAATTAAAAAACCACCTTTATTTTTAAATTAAAATATACTTTTATCAAAAAAAATTATGATTTAATTTCACCATTTTAATTCAACATCCATTTTCATATATTTTTTATCAATTTTTTGTTTTTTTTCATTTTTAATGCGTCGAACCGCTGCTTTACCGCTAGTAGCGGGCGCCATCTAGTTATTTGTAAATGTATCTAATCTTGCCATTAATTGCAACTTCTATGTAGATTATTTTTTTCAGTTCGGTATAACCAACTTTTGAATTACGTTTGTTCTTTGTACTTGGTGACCGGCTAAGAAGGTTACACGTCATCAATTAAAATCGTGTCAATAAATAAATACACCGCACACTTTAAAACTCATTCCCAAACACCTCTCTTCTCTTTCATTTTTACCACCACCACTGCAATTTCAGCCGCCACCACCTCCCACCATTGATGCCACCCACTCATCTAAAATGTGTCACTTTGAATAGTGACCAATAGAGATGGTAAATTTACAGTTTTATGAAGGAAAAAGTAAAATGTGACTAAAATCTTAAAAATCTATATGTATGTCACAAGTTTTGGGCTGACGGACCATTAGGTATCAATAAAATTATCATTTAATTAAGGGCTTGTATTGCTTAACATGTGTGCGTGTCTTCGTTTTCTTGCGAGAGAAATGATAATGGCATTGTTTAGTTTAACCATTAAGTCGTTTGCCGTTATTTCACTCACGTTGTCGCTTGGTCCTGCTCGGGTCTTAAGAAACTCGGAACTACACGGTTTATGCCTTAAATGGTGCCTGAAACTCTCACGACTATATTGTATAAAAGGGAAACGATAGGCTCATTTGACTATATGAATATCAAGGTTGAGTCGAGCTTGATCCTGCCAGAGGTCGAGCTCAACTCGTTTATATATATAAAGCTTGAGCTCGACTCGTTTATATATATCACAGACGTAAATGGACGAATGAGGCTTATGTCATGTTCGCTCATTAATAAACGAACACAAATTTTGTTAATGTTCTTTCATTTAATAATATAAACGATCATAAACGAACGGATCATTAAATGTTCATTGAACGTTCGGTTCATTTACACCATATTACCCTCTACATATACCCACTAGTGATTATAATAAGAACCATGAAGTCACAAGTCATTGATTGAAGCATATATTTTTTTTAAATATATGTATTGTATAAATTAATTAATATGAAATATTTTTATAATAAGAAATAAAGGTGAAGTAATTGATCAGTTTCATTGTGTGGCTAAGAAATTTTCCAAAGTCTCAACCTAATCTCATTTCTCTGGACAAAACACAAACATAAAAACCTACTACATCTGTCTTTCTTTCTTAAACAACAAACAAAACCACTCTCGGATATGTTAGATCAAGAATTATTGAAAAACAATAACCCCTCGGTCTTTTTTATTTTTTTTTTTCCCTTTTTTATTTTATGATAGATCAAGAAACATGAAAACAAATACATTCTTCAGATCTCAATTTTTTCTTTAACACAACAAAACCCCTCCTCGGATCTCTGGATCAAGGACATGAAAAAGAAAAACTCCTCAGACTGTCTTTTTCTTAAACACAAACAAAACTCTTCGAATTTGAAATACATCAAGAAACATGAAAACAAAAAACCGCCAAGATTTGTCTTTCTTCTTAAACCCAAACAAAAACTTCCTCGGATATGATAGATCAAGAAACATGAAAAACAAAAACCTCTCGGATCTGATGATCAGAAACATGAAAAAAAAAACCTCCTCGCATCATGTCTTTCTTTCTTAAAACACAAACAAAAACCCTATGTGGATCTATACATCAAGAAATATGGAAAACAAAAAACCCCTCAGAATTTGTCTTTCCTTTCTTAAAACACAAACCAAAACCCATCCCAGATATGAATAAATCAGGAAACATGAAAACGAAAAACCTCTTCGGATCTTGATAGATCAAGGCTAAACATGAAAAACGTAAACCTCTCGGATCGGATAGATCAAGAATGAAAAACAAAAAACCTCCTCAGCTCTTAATTTCTTTCTTAACACTAACAAAACCTCCTCGGATTCATAGCTCAAGAACAGTGAAAAAATATAAACCTCCTAGTATGTCTTTTCTTTCTTAAACAAAACAAAAACCCTCCTGAATCTGATACATCAAGAAAATGAAATAACTAAACCGCCTCAGATTTTTTTTCTTTCTTAAACACACCCATAACCCTCCTCGGATATTATAGATCAGGAAACATGAAAAAACGAAACCTCCTCGGATCTGATAGATCAGAAACATGAAAAATTAAAAGCCTACTCAGACTCTCAATTTCTTTCTTAACACAGACGAAAAACCCTCATCGAATCTGATAGATCATGAACATGAAAAAAAACTCCTCAATTTGTCTTTCTTTCTTAAAAACAACGAAAAACCCTCCGTGGATCTGATACCTCAAGAAAACATGAAAAAACAAAAAAACCGTTCAGATTTGTCTTTTTTTCTTAAACCACAAACAATATCCCTCCTCAGATATGATAGATCAAGAAAACATGGAAAAATAAAACATCCTCGGGATATGATAGATCAAGAAACATGAAAAGATAAAAACACTCTCAAGCTCTCAATTTCTTTCTTAAACACAAATAAAACCCTCAACGGATTTGATAGATCAAGAAAAAATGCAAAAAAAACCTTCCTATATTGTCTTCTTTCTTAATCACAAACAAAAACCCTCTCGGTCTCATAGATCAAGAAACATGAAAAAAAACTCCTCACATCTGTTTTCTTTCTTAAAACACAATACAAAACCCTCCGTAGATCTGATACATCAAGAAAACATGAAAAACAAAAACCGCCTCAGATTTGTCTTTCTTTTCTTAAACACAAAACAAAAAACCCTTCCTCGGATATGATAGATCAATGAAACATGAAAACCAAAACCTCCTTGGATCTGATAGATCAAGAAACTTGAAAAATAAAAACCTCCTCAGATCTCAATTTCTTTCTTAAACACAAACAAAACCCTCCTCGAATCTGATAGATCAAGAAACATGAAAAAAAAAACTCCTCAGATCTGTCTTTCTTTCTTAAACACAAACAAAACCCTCTGTGGATCTGATACATCAAGAAACATGAAAAACAAAAACCTCCTCATATCTATCTTTCTTTCTTAAACACAAACAAAACTCTCCTCAGATCCGATAGATCAAGAAACAAATAGTAGCCAACCGGTAACTGTTTCTTACTACCTCCGTCCCAAAATTATTGTCCACTTTTGACTTTCTAAGTCTTTCTTTCTCAACTTTGACCTTAAATATTTTTGTTTGTGCTATTTAATATTTGATGCATAATATATGAATGGATTGAGTTTTAAATGTATTTTTCATTGGTATAATTTTTTATCAGTATTTATGTTTAACATAAACAAATTATTTAAGGTCAAGTTGGACAAAGAAAGACTAAGAAAGTCCAAAATCTTAAAATAATTTTGGGACGGAGGTAGTATTTTTTAATCGGTAAATAATCTTGACTTCAAAATCAGTTTTATTACACCAAGTACTAAGAAATCATTATCTACTACTTGATAGAAACACGTATGTGTTTGTTCCTCACAGCGCCGGAGAAAAAGGTTTTCTTGTACCCATTTTTGGGGCAGCCAAGCTTAAATGTGTGTTTTTTAAGATGTTTGTTTTGTAGGGTTTTTTTGAGTGTGTGTTTTTTTATCGGAATAGTGTGTGTGTTTTGATTGAAATTATTGATGGGAATAAATGGATAAGGCATTAGAATTATATTGACTAGAGAGAAAGATATAATCCCTCCTATCCACTCCCTCATTCATTTTATTCCCATCAATAATTCCGATCAAAACACACGCACTATTTCGTTCAAAAATCACATATTTAAAAACCTTAAAATTTAAACACACTAAAAAATGTCGGGTTAATTTAAAAGGAAGTTTAAGCTTTTCTGCCCGAAAAATTATGGGTAGCCAAAGAAAACCTTTCCTCGCCGCTGGAGAGAACAAACAATCATCCTGTTGACCTTACTGGAATTATTTTTAACATGTTTACTCCACTCAAATATTGCAATGTACCTCTATAAAGATATACAGAAGTTTAAGTTTATGAGAACTTGTAATTCAGTTTGTTAAAATGAGAGACACAAGTGATTCCATTTTAAGTCTCGTTTGGCATAATCTTGCATTTGCCATCTTCAAACGCTAACTTTGCGACCATTTTGTTTGGTTATAGAAATACAATACTCTTGCAATGTTTAAGAAAATAAACTCAGTATTTGGTTTCAAATTTAACTTTTTATGCATTGTTCTGTTAAATATTAAAGGTTAATTGCCTAAAAATGTATTATACTTGTCACTTTTTGTCACTGTATGTAGACTACTATTTTTTTTTTGCCATTGTGTCGCTCAACTTTTGAATCCGTGCTATTGTGTGTATTGGTGACCTACATGACCTGCTAGAGCATGTAAAGTTAACGACCGTTTGTTTTTTATTGCAATGTTAGTCCCTTATACAAACGATCGTTTGTAATTAACTTAAAATTTAGTTTTTTTTTTTTTAAAAAAAAATATCTTCTTTTCTATTATTTTTTAAATTTTTTAAACGTTTTTCCCTACATTTATTATAATATTTTGTTTTACATTTATTTTTATATACACTCGCTGTTATACACACATTTTTATACACATATTTTTATACACACATTTTTATACACACGTTTTTATACACATTTTTATACAAACGTTTTATACACACATTTTTAAACATATTTTAATACACACATTTTTATACACACGCTTTTATACACACATTTTTATACACGTTTTTATACACATTTTTATACACATTTTTATACTCATTTTTATACACACGTTTTTACACACATTTTTGTACACTTTTTTTACACCACATTTTAAACACGCATTTTTATACCACTTTTTTATACCAAAAATAGCGTTTTTACACACGTTTTTATACACGTGTTTTTACACACGCTTTTACATATGGTTTTACATACGTTGTGTATAGAATGTGTGTATAAAAATGCGTGTATAAAAATGTGTGGAGTAAATTGCAAAAATGGTCTGTTGTTTTGGCCAAATTGGCAGATTTTGATTCCGGTCGAATTTCACAAATTGCAAAAACAGCCCGTATGTTTGAAGGTTTGGTCCGCACTTTTGGTCTGTGGTCGAACTAAAATGACTAAAATACCCTTCTGTTTTTTACAAAAAAGGTCCGTTAAGAGGGGTATTTTATCATTTTAGTTCGACCAAGGACCAAAAGTGAAACCAAACATTCAAAATACGGACTGTTTGTGCAATTTCAAAATTCGACGGACCAAATCTGCAATTTGGCCAAACCACAAGGACCATTTTTGCAATTCTCTCAAATGTGTGTATAAAAATGCGTTTTATACACACGTTATAAAAAACCCTGTGTAAAACCATGTATAACCATGTGTAAAAGCGTGTGTATAAACACGCATTTTTATAAACACGTTTTTATACACACATTTGAGAGAATTGCAAAAATGGTCCTTGTGGTTTGGCCAAATTGCACGTTTGGTCCGTCGAATTTTGAAAGTGCAAAAAGTCTGTATTTTGAAGGTTTGGTTTCACTTTTGGTCCTTGGTCGAACTAAAATGATATAATTCCCTCTTAACGGACCTTTTTTGTAAAAAACAGAAGGGTATTTTAGTCATTTTAGTTCGACCACAGACCAAAAGTGGGACCAAACCTTCAAAATACGGGCTGTTTTTGCAATTTTGTCAATTCTTGGTCATTTCCTATATCTTGTTTGTTGTACTTGAAGTAGCACCCCAATGTTACTATTCCGCTGCTACCTGATTTTGGGGGTTGTTACAATAATGACTACAAGGAATTGTAACATAATAATTGAAAACATCATATTTAATTCAACTTGGCTAAGAAAAAGCCACGGTTAACGTTAGGGCATCTACTATAATGTTTTAAAAAAAGCTTAAAACACATAAAAAAGTTTATAATTTGTTTTAAACATAATAAGTTGATGTAATTCCATATTCACGTGATATAAAGAAGTCTAAAATCTTGAACATTTTCATAATTTAAAATTGTTAAGCATTTTATAAACTTAAAAAATTGTATCGTATGCTATATTAAGTGTACTTTTGAGTGATGGGTATTTTAAAAATATCATTAATAAATTGTAAATTTTATTTAATTGTGTTTTAAAGAGAAAAATAATAATAATATGATTTATGCATTATTGTTTTGTATCATGTGGTATACTAATTGTACTTTTTAGTAAGGGATATTTTAATAATATCATTAATAATTTGTAAATTTTATTTAATATGTGTTTTAAAAATAAAATAAAAAGATGATTTGCGCACAATTGTTTTGTACAATGTGGTATATTAATTGTATTTTGTGTGAGAGAGTATTTTAATAATATAATTAATGATTTGTAAATTTCTTTAGTGTGTATTTTAAAAATAAAATAAAAAGATGATTTGTGCATTTATTGTTTTATATGATGTGGTATATTAATTGTATTTTTGAGTGAGAAAGTATTTTAATAATATCATGAATGATTTGTAAATTTATTTAGTGAAGTTTTAAAGAAAAAAGAAGAAGATTTATGCATTATTGTTTTGTACCATGTGGTATACTAATTGTATTTTTGAGTAATAGGATATTTTAATAATATCATTAATTACATGTGTTGAATTAATATATTGTGCATTAAATAATTGTAAATATAACTTTTAATTTTCTTTAAAAAATACTTTATTTTTATAGTAATGTTTTATTGTTTTAAATTTTTTAAGACTTCCTTTTATACGAAGTTTTAAATACATTATATAGTAGTATATATATATATAATACAAAATTAATAACCATTTTGAGGCGTGGTGGTTTGACCTAGTCTCGCGTCTTAGCGATTATGACGAAGCTTTTACGTTTTTATGGCGTGACTTAAGACGACACATAATACAAAAATATTTATATATTTATATTGTATTTCATATATATTGAGTTTACATAAAGAGTTGTACATAATAAATAAAGTTAAGAAACTATCATTACATGTGATATTCTTCATTAAAAAAAATTATTAGAGTTAAATCAAAAAATCGAGTTGGGTAAAGAAAATGGAGTTGAATTTAAAAAAACCGTCACGCCTCATGTCTTATTGCGTTTTTTCACGCCTCATATCACCAGTGGTGGAGCCACCTTGCAAATAGTGGGGGGAAAGGCCCCCAACAAAGCCTCACTGGGATAGGTAAATGGGTTTTTCTAACATGTGCCCTAGGGGCACATGTTAAGGTGGGGACACAGGCTGTGTGTCACAGCCTGATTTGCCAGCAGTTATTGTTAATAATCATTATCAGGCCTATAAATAACTGCTGGTCAATCAGGCTGTGACACACAGCCTGATATCCCCACCTTAACATGTGCCCCTGGGGCACATGTTAGAAAAACCCTAGGTAAATTAGTAAGAAAATTAGTTAAATTTTTTGCAAAAATCAGTGATGCCCTCAACTCAAAAGTTGGAGTGCCCTCTTTAAAAAGAAAAAGCATCAATTGAATCTTCAAAAATTAGATATAATAAGCTCAACACTGTGGATTGACAGAAAAAGAGAAAATGAAGGTTGAAGATGGGATATGTGAGGGTGGAGACTAAAATAGGGGTGAGCAAACTGAACCGAAAACTGACCCGACCTGACAAACCGAGCCGAACCGAGCTTATTCGGTTCTGTTTTTGGTTTTGGATATCTATTTCGGTTTAGTCGGTTCGGTTCTGTTTCAGTCCGTTTCGGCTCAAACCCGACATTTTAGTCTGTTCGAACCACTAAACCGAACCGAACCGAGCCGAACCAAGCTTATTCGGTTCAGTTTCGGTTTATATAGGATTCATTCGGTTTGGTTCTCGGTTTCCAAAATTCCTTAACTCGGTTTCGGTTTCGGTTTCGGGTCGGTTTTTCTTGGTTCGGGTCGGTTTCGACCCGATGCTCACCCCTAGACTAAAATTAGTAGTATAATATTAGGAAGTGAGTTCAATATAATAAAATATTTAGTTATCCAACCAACAGACTTTATTAATTTATGTTATTTTAGTTTTTTTCGGTTTAATATTTTTTTGGTGTTGATATAGTATTTTTAAGGGAAAATTCTCGAAATAGTCTGGTCGCTTAAAGTGTTTACCTTTTTTAAACCTCAAAAAATAAACTTCTCAAAATAGACTAGTCGCCCAGTCTCTTAAGTCGTCTAAAAAACTTTTCACTTTTGTGTAAGTTACTTTTCAGACATGTTTTTAAGAGACCTACTTAATGTACTTTTAGGAGACTTTTTTTTAATGTATTTTTAAGTTACTTCTAGGACAAAAAAAAAGTCTCTTAAATGTACAATAAGTAGGTCTCTTAAAAACATGTCTGAAAAGTAACTTTGTCAAAAAGTGAAAAGTTTTTTTGGCGACTTGAAAGACCAGACGACTTGTCTATTTTGAGAAGTTTATTTTTTGAGGTCTAGAAAAGGTAAACACTTTAAGCGACCGGTTTATTTTAAGAATTTTCCTTATTTTTAATTAGGAATCTTAACGTTAAGGTTAACAAGACTCATTTTACGTTAGCATCTTAAACAAAAAAAACATCCATGCTAAAATTTACGAGCATGTACCGGCAATTGATATTGACATAACTATTTTATATAAGTTTAGAGACTCTTAGCTCTTTTGCTTTTTATTTTTAGTTGTGTGTTTATATAAGTGAACATAGATTACAAGTCGAGTTGATTTTATTTAAAATGAACTCGATGAAATTTCTTTATCATGCGATATACGTCATTCGTTTAGTTAGTGTTAAAATAAACTGTTGTTTTTTCATTCGATGTAACCGACCCGACCCATTTTGAACTTTACTATAAAAAGTTCAGCCCGTCATCAAACCATTCTTGTCAATCGTTGCCCCTTTCGATCAAATTTCCTGGCTCCGCCACTGCATATCACGGCACGCCTAAAGTCGACCTCTTGGTTAATTTCGTAACGTGAAGGTCACGTCTCACGTCTTAGCGACGCCTTCACGCCGTCATAGCGCGCCTTTTAAAACACTGATTTTAATCATCTAAACATAAAAATTACGCGAAAATAGAACACAAAATTTGAGTAGCTTTATGATTAAAAGAAAATCGAAGTGACTAAATAGAAATAAAATTTAAGCTTGGTTATAATTTGATGATTTTGATATTATGTTCACCGGAATGTTGACAAGTAAGATGTACTCCGTTGAGTAAGTGGTGTGGTGGTAGGTAGAGAAAAAGCTCCAACCTGGATGTCAACTTTATAAACATCACCCACCCAACCCAACCCAATAGTTGACCTACTCCAAAATGGCTCCTCAATATTAGTAGTCTTAAATCTAAAATAATAATACTCCCAATCTTACCTAACTCATAAGACAACGTTACTTTAACTATTGTATCATGTTACATACTTGCATTAGCTTTATTTCTATATTAAACGCTTCACGTTATCCATAACATGTTAACACAATTAATTTGTGAATTTCACGTTATTCATTGTGTCTTAAACACACTCATTGTTCCAAACTTATCGAAATATTTAAACTCAAGACTCTAGTATCAAAATTTTTTAATATGAACCTCATCTAGTTTTCATCGAGTTTAGAGTATCTAACATGAGCTCGCAGCTTTAGTATCAATAGTTCCGATACAAACTCCGTCTCTATTGATGACTTATAGCACGTCTACCAATCTAGTTTATATCAAGTCGTAGACTCGTAAAATCTAATAAGATCTCAAAACCAGTATTGAAAGAGAAGCGATCCGCATACACCAACTATTAATTCAGACATACCAATGTACAACCAGAACAAACATAATGCAACATATGTGCAACTCTTACAACATGAAATTGTTTGTACAAATAAAAAATGATTGTGTATAATATGTTGAATTTTCTAGTTTTCTTCAAGTCAATCTAATACAAACTCAAGACATTAAGCTATGTAAAAAAATGAAAATTGGACCCAATCACAAAGCTCACCAACCACACCAGAACCATAATGTGAATTTACATATATACCCTTGAATCACCAACCTCAATTCATGTACCATGCGTATAAAGACCTTTACCTTTTTATTACATCTTTTATTTATTTCCCATCGAACTCACCCACTTTCTTACAAAACTAAAAAAAAAAACATTTCATTTTCCGATGGCTTCACAACCGGAGCAAGAAAAAGAGATCATTTTCCGATCAAAGCTACCCGATATCTACATCCCAAAACACCTCCCTCTACACTCTTATTGTTTTGAGAACATATCAGACTTCAGCGCTCGCCCCTGTCTAATAGACGGGGCTAGCGGTGAAGTCTATACTTACGCTGACGTGGAACTCACGTCGCGTAAAGTAGCTTCATCTCTCCACAACCAACACGGTATCAAAAAAGGTGATGTCATCATGATCCTACTCCCAAACTCACCCGAATTTGTTTACACCTTCATGGGAGCATCTTACCTAGGTGCTATATCAACCATGGCCAACCCTTTTTTCACGGGTCCCGAAATTATAAAACAAGCTAAAGCATCAAACGCTAAGATCATAATCACACAAGCTTCCCATGCACCAAAAGTGAAACAATACGCAGATGAAAACTCTATCCAAGTTTTCACAATCGATGCACCACCACAAGGGTGTTTACATTTCTCGGAGTTACTCAAAGGTGACGAAACGAGTCTTCCAGAGGTAGAAATATCCCCGGAAGACGTGGTAGCCCTGCCGTACTCTTCGGGTACAACAGGGCTACCAAAAGGAGTCATGTTGACTCATAAAGGACTAGTAACAAGTGTAGCACAACAAGTGGATGGTGAGAATCCAAATTTATGGATACATAGTGAAGATGTAATAATATGTGTGCTACCTTTGTTTCATATATACTCGTTGAATTCGATATTGCTATGTGGATTAAGAGCTGGTGCGGCTATATTAATAATGCAAAAATTTGATATAATTCCGTTTTTGGAGCTTATTCAAAAGTATAAGGTGACAATAGGACCATTTGTACCTCCTATTGTGTTAACAATTGCGAATAACGAAGAAACGGTTGACAAGTATGATTTAAGTTCGATAAGGACAGTTATGTCTGGTGCAGCACCGTTAGGGAAAGAGCTTGAAGATACTGTTAGGAATAAGTTTCCTAATGCTAAGCTTGGACAGGTATGATGCATATGTTTACACGTATTTTGTTTCTTTATTTTTTATACTTTTGTTGTTCATGTCATGATAATGATCAAGATAGGTATCTAGCTTGGATATTCCATGCTGATTTTATAATTTTTTTATTAATTTGTTTAAGCTTATATATGCAGGCTTATGAGCTTGCTTATTTGATTTCGGTTTATCTTTTATAAGTTCAAATTTTCTGGCTTTAATTTGAGATTTACGAATTTATATAAGTTTATTATATCACGAGTCGCAAAATAAGCCGAAAAACAAATAAGCTCGTAATCCAGATGTAAGCTTAAACAAACTCCCCCGTAAGAATTTCTTTAATAGCGTAAATTTTTTTTGGTGAAATATGATCGAAGTTAAAGTGATACAAAAAGGTCCTATTGTTGTAGTGACTGTAGGATGTAGTATTATGGTTATTTAAATGTAAATTTGGTTTTGTTTAAGCTAATTATGGTCAAAACTTTGTCATAAGTCGTAAATCGTAATAACGAAATTGTACTAAGAGAAAAATTAAAGGTTCTACCTAATTAGGGACTCTGTTACTTTGATCATAACAAGTTATATTACTTTGATTTTTGTTGAAAGTAAGTTGTATTTTCAAATTTGGATAGTTTTAGCATAAAGTATAAGTGATGCTTCATTAAACCAAACTATCATTTTCGTACAAATGGTATATAGAATTATTCACTTTAGTTATTTGTCTATGTTGAGTTGCATACTAAGAGTGTTCGGTACAGGGCGTTATAGCTCCTTGCGCCAACCTATAATGCAAACGGATAACGTGAAACTCCGTCATATAGGCTCTCGCACCAAACTTGACATATGATGTTATTTGACTTTTTTTTGTTGTATATGTGTTTTATTAGGTTATGTGTGGATCATGGGGTGTTTTATACTTAAGTGATTGTCAAAGAGTGTTTTTTATTTAAGTTATTGGTTCCGAGTTATCGGAAAAAAAAAAATACCGAATTAACATGTGCTCTAAAGAGATAACACCGCATTATTTTGTCGAGCCCATTTGTCTTTTTCTGAAACAAAGAAAGTGACAAGGAAATGTGGCTCGATTATTGTGCTTAAATGTTACTACCTCCGTCTCAAAATAAGTGTTCAGTTTGACTTTTCAGGTTTAACTTTGACCTTACGTATCTTTTTGTGTGTTATATAATATTTGATGCAAAATATATGAATAGATTGAGTTTTAAGTGTATTTTTCTTGGTATAATTTTCATCAAAATATTACATAACACAAAAGAATATATTTAAGGTTAAAGTTGAACCAGTTTGACTCTAAAAAATCAAACTGGACACTTATTTTAGGCCGGATGGAGTAAAATATAGTACAAATTGATTTAATGAGTTGGGGCCTTGATAAACATTATCAATGGATCGATTACACTAATTGTTGACATGTGGTTGAGAATTATTAATATGCTACAAGTGGTCCGTATATATATATATATATGGTAAAATTGACAACTCATAGTATTATCTGCTAGTTCTCAATGTGTTTCTTTTGATAGGTAACCCATAATTGTTGAAATCAAAGTTGTTAAGATCCCGATCCTGATCTTAGGATCTTACGATTTTATGATATAGCAAAGCAAAAATGATCTGGATCCTACATAGGATCTTTACATGCTTAAGATCTTATAGGATCCCGATCTTAACCATAGGATCTTAAGATCTACTTCGATCCGATCTTGCTTTTCTCAAACCACAAACAAAAAATTACAAATTTTTGAGTTGTATTTCGTAAAATTTTAAAATACTACATGTTAATCTTTTTAAATATTTCATAATCATAACTTATGACAATATTTATATGAAAATTCATAACTTTGTATTTATGATATATAACAATTTGTAGATTTATATAATATTACAAAGACTATTAAGACAATGACATTATAGTAGGATCTTACGATCCCGATCCGACTTTACGATCTCGATCTTGCAAAGACGAAAACGATCCTAGGTAGGATCCCGATCTTGAAAACCTTGGTTGACATGTCAACAAATGTTGCTAACGTGTTGAAAAAGAGTTCACAGAAATTAGCATTAGCTGGTATAATTATATAAGCAACCTCTTCTCCTTCCCAAATCCCAACTAGCATCAATCACATCCGATTGACATAGATATACTAATTTTTAGCTGGTTAAGTTTTCTGTGAATTAGTTTTATACGTAATAGTTATGATAGACTACTACAAGAAAAGTAGCATTTAGTGACTTAGATTTGTGGGACAAAAAAGTGTCACTAAATCTAGTTTTAGTGGCGCTTTCTAAAAGCGATGAGGAAAGTTGGAGTTTTAAGGATTATATGATCCTACTTTCCAAAAGCAAATTGTGTTTCAAAAGGCCTAAAATATATTCCACTACAATAAAATTAGTGACATGTTGTTGTGTTTTAGCGACACTTTTGCTACTTTAGTGACGTCTTAAAAAGCGTCACAAACGACTTTTTTTTGTATTGATTAATATGTACTGGTATTTGAGTAATGATCGCCACAACTAAAAATTGTGACTAATTTTAGGATTAAGATTTCCTTAAGTTGAAGGTAACTTTATAGATCATGTTGGCCAATTAAAATTAAGATAAATGTATAAACGTTTTTCTTTTAATGAAATTCATGGGGCTCATTTATGTAATCTCACAATAAGGCAAACATGATCTATCATGTTAAGATCAACTTGAGAGAATCTCCATCCCTAATTGCTCATTCCATTTGATAGTTGACACATGTTATATATACACACAATTTATCTGATTTCCACTTTTAGATTTGACACATGTTACAATCTTGTTCTTAGTCAAATTTTTAAGCATACAAGTTAGACACAAAAATCATTCTCTTATGTGTTGTAGATTACTTGTTATTACGCATTCTGTTATGCATCCAATTATAAAGATTTGTCGAGGTACATACGATTGCATCATTTTCTTTTTATACGGATTAAAATAAAAATATATAAGCACAAATATTCATGTTAGCACCAAAGATGAAGTAAAAACAAGTTGGCCAAAAAAAAAAAAATCCTGTTTCAATCGTTGATAATATGAAATGAATCTAAATCCAAATATAATACTATTCAGCCATGTGAAATTCTGTACAGTAAGATAATAAATTTTCTTGGTTGCTACATCAATAATTTACTTAGTATATTAAAATAAATAATGGGTAGGTGTTGATGATGAGGTTGACATGAATGATGACAGGGTTATGGTATGACGGAGGCTGGACCAGTGCTTTCCATGTGCTTAGCCTTTGCTAAGGAGCCTTCTGAAATCAAGTCCGGAGCATGTGGCACTGTGGTCCGTAATGCCGAGATGAAGATCGTTGATCCTGAAACCGGTCTCTCACTCCCTATAAATGAACGTGGCGAGATATGTATTCGTGGTGATCAAATCATGAAAGGTATCGTCCATTCGTTCTTATCTTAATATTTCTAGAATTGATTGATTGTTACTTCTTGACAATTATGCACCAAGTAATTTTATATTGTGGTGTCGTTTTAGCTAAGTCAATGACTCGATATGTAAGCTGTGTTAGTTTTATTTGATTAAATATGGTTTTCGTGTTTTGGAATATATATATAGGTTATCTAAATGATCCGGAGTCAACTAAGAGTACAATAGACTCCGAGGGTTGGCTACACACGGGTGATATTGGATTAATTGATGAGGATAATGAACTTTTCATCGTTGACCGGCTCAAGGAGTTGATCAAATACAAAGGGTTTCAAGTAGCACCCGCAGAGCTTGAAGCATTATTACTAACTCATCCCGAGATTTCTGATGCTGCCGTTGTCCCGTAAGTATTTACCACTAAACAACAACATTTACATACATTAAACAAAACCTTTTATATAACACATGAATAAGACAGCAATAAAAGAAAGTACTCCAAGTAGTAGTAAATTAATACTAGTACCAAATTGTGTCTCCAAGTCTGAAGTGAAATACCAAAAGTGCCCTCACTTACATAGTTACATGAAATTGATGAATGTCTTGGTTAGATCTGCACCAACTTCGGATCTGCACATGTTTGGTTGTTGCTAGTTGGCACTAACATTAAAGAGGATCTATAATGTCAAAGGATCTAAATATGCATTTACCTCCCACTTACTATTCAAACTAGACAATAACTCCCTGCCCTTTATGAGCTTTTACAGTATGACACCTCTATCTAAAGGAACATCAACTTAAGTAGTGCTAGTACAAAGTAAGAAGTATATGGTCTAAATTTTTACAAGTATAGATGCAAAGTTCCGATATCATACACGATTTAAAATACAAAAAAGGCATTTTTGGTGCAATTTTCTTCACTTTAGATCGAATAGTATGATGCCCATTCTTTGCAATGTGATTGAAATGTATAGTTTTTATACGCATTGAGTTAAGATTTGGTTATTGTTACATTGAAGTAATTAAAAAGTATGTGGTTGAGGCAGATGTCAACGGGGGTGCGAGGGACGTAGACGGAGGGAGGGTAGCCTGAAGAGAGGTCAGAGAAGAGAGACGCATTATTCTTATGCTTTAACGTCAGAGCATATGATTGGTGGGATGTATTAGGAGGCGTGGACTCTATGTTTCTTGACTTTATTCCTTATGTATGACACTTTTTTTAAGCTCAATATACTTGTAATATGATATAAATATTTCATATTTTTTGCCGCTTTAAGTCACGCCTTAAAAACGTCATGACTCGTCATGGCTTGCAAAGGCGTGAGGCTTGACCATGCCGCCACGCCACGCCTAACGCTATTTATGAACTTGAACAAAATAATTCATCTTTTTAATGAAGTGGACATCAAGATAACTTATTTGTTAAAAAAAATACTGAATCTCATTGCAACATTTATTTTTTATGAGGTTAACATACAGTTGAAAATTATCTGCAAGTTGAAATGTAAGATTGTAATATTGACTAGCACAAAAGTAATATGTGGAACTATTATTAAGGTAAGTATTAAAAAACTTGTTCCTTTCCGTCTCATAATAAGTCATAATAAGTGTTTGCATTACTCTTTTTAGTTTTTTTATTTATAATAATTATGATCGATTTTCCTAATTTACTCTTTTAATCAAAACATACATTAATTACTCACTCTTGGTTTCTATATTAACTATGAGGTTAAAAATGAGTTTCTATTAATCAAAGATAACATTAATTAAACATAGGAGGAATTTCATATATACCCAATGAAACTTCATAAATTACATATATCTTCAAAACACAAGTTTTCAATGCATAATGTACAATGAAATTGAAGCATGTTTGAGAAAATATGTAAATATTGAAATTTTTTTGAGGATACATGTAAATGCCCCTTAAACATATTATAATTTGTTTATTTTTTGTTTGTGGACACTTTTTTTAGAACTCAGAAAGTATATAATATGGGGTTTTTTATTGGTTTTAAGGTAAACTTTTTAAATTTTTAAATGAAAATGTTAAGTTTTAAAAAGGTATTGTGAAGATCCGAATTACTCATTTTCAAAAATTTCGAGTTTTAAGTAATTTTTTGGCTTTGTATAGTAGAGATATATAATCCTGTTTAGTTTGATATCAAAAATAGCAACAGTAAATGGGCCAACGATGGCCAGAATATATTGTCGACATAAGCTGGCATTATGGTTGTCGTTGGATTATAAAGATATCGTAAATCTCATATCATGGATACCAACAAAACTGTTTAAATGAGCAAATGAGAGTAAGAAAATGACGTAAAACTATTAGTTGATATATTTGGATGATTTATCAAATCATTAGCTGTATGATAGGATTAGTATCAATTTTTATCCCTGTGATAGGATGAGTCACAATCCTTATTTAGTATTCTTGTTAATAGGCTCAAGCCTCTACTTTGTAAATCTATATAAGTTATATGCATTTGAATGAAATGGACAAGGAAAACCAATTACCTCCAATATGGTAGTCAGAGCAAAAACCGATCCTCTTCTAATTTCTCTCCAAAAAAAAATCAACACTCTTCCTAAAGTTCTTTCTATATCTCTCGACAACTCAAATCATCTCCAATTGTATTTTTTTCTATCTTTTCTTCACCTAAATCTTTAATTCTAACAGCCATTGCTACTTTATTTGGTTTCATATCAAATAAAATCAATAGTTTAATCGACTGGTTATAAAAAGTGTATCACATCACTTTATTTTAATATGTTCACTTGTGCCCTAGCCCAATATGTGGCCCACAAGACTAATGTTGCTCAACAATTTACACCACAAAAGCATTACAGATTGTCGCATCCCGGTCAAAGTATACTTGGTCCCGCTCCGGCTATTTATGCATCCCAACCTACTACTTTACTAAGTGCGTTTAGCATTATGCTGCCGTAAGACCCGACTTGGCACATGGATACATGTGCCTCTTCTCATTTAAATTTTAATGCAAGTAATTTAAGTACCATTTTTGATAAGTGCTTATTTCCATCTGTTCACGTTGGTGATGGCAAGTCTATTCCCGTCACCAACACTGGCCATAGCATTATTCCTTCACATCATCGCCCTCTTCATCTTCATAATGTTCTTGTAACCCCCAATATAATTAAAAATCTCATTTATGTTCGTCACTTCACTAGGGACAACAATTGTACCATTGAATTTGACGCCTTTGGTTTTTCTATGAAGGATTATTTGACTCGTCATATCCTCCTTCGATGTGATAGTTCGGGCGATCTCTATCCAGTTACCAAGCCGTCAACTCCTCTTATTGCTTTTCTCTCGACAAGTGCTTCTACGTGACATCAACGCCTCGGACATCCGGGTGATCAAGTGCTACGTTCACTTGTCTCTAGTCGTTTTATTTTATATTACAAAGAAAAGTCTTCACATATTTGTCACGCTTGCCAACTTGGAAAACATGTGAAGCTTCCCTTTCATAGTTCAACTTCCATTGTTAAACATTGTTTCGATATTATACATTCTGATTTATGGACATCACCCATTGTTAGCTCTAGTGGTTTTAAATATTATGTCTTATTTCTTGATCATTTCTCTCATTTTCTATAGATTTATCATCTTCGTTCTAAATCTGACATGTTTGATAAACTTTTGCATTTTCGCAACTATGTTAAAAATAAATTTAAATGTGAAATTATAAGCTTCCAATGTGATCATGGCGGTGAGTTCGATAATAACCGACTCCACACCCTTTTTGCCAAAAATGGCATCCAATTTAGATTCTCTTGCCCAAAAATCTCCCAACAAAATGGCAAGACAGATCGAATGATACGAACAATTAATAATACCATTCATACTCTTCTCTTTCAAGCACACCTCCCCCTACTTTTTGGGTCGAAGCCCTCCATATGGCCACCTATCTCCTAAATCTTTTACCCTCTACCGCAATCCATAACGATATACCTTTCACACGCCTTTTCAACAAACCATCCGATTACTCGCACCTTCGCATCTTTGGCTGTCTATGTTACCCTCATCTCCACCCACCTCATAAACTTGCCCCACGTGCCACACCATGTATTTTTAGGCCATCTTGCCTATCATCGTGGTTTTCGTTGCTTTAACCTATAGAGAAAAATAAAATTATTCTCTCCCGACACGTCACCTTTGACGAAACACAATTTCCTTACAAATCTATGACACCATCCTCGCCACCTTCTTACACCTTCCTGGATACTCAACCTTCCCCCCTCCTCACTTCTCTTGCATCCGAACTTTCTAATTCTTCCACAAACATCCCACACCAAACGAGCAGCCCAACTGCTCCACCAAATACCGATCCAAATCAAAGTCCTACTCACACCGGCCCAAATTCACTAGGCCCAACTTTCCTCACCAACCAGCCCACTGGTCACGAACCACACAACACCCAAACCCAAAACAGTCCGCTGCCACCATCCATATTCGATCCACCAAATCCACAAACCAATACTGACCCAGTTAATGAACCACCCCGCACTCATCTCATGATCACACGGTCACAATCATGCATTGTCAAACCTATTGATCACTTGTCTCTAAATACTTTTTGATATCTCCTATTCCTAAAAATCCATCTGACGCCTTAAAAGATCCCTAGTGGCGTAATGCTATATACGATGAGAATAATGCGTTGGTTAAAAATGGCACTTGGCTACTTGTACCAAGGCCCACAGGTGTTAATATGGTTCACTTTATGTGGTTATTTAAGCATGAGTTTCATGCTGACGGGACTTTGAGCCGCTATAAAGCTCGTTTTGTTGCTAACGGTAGTAGTCAGCAACTTGGTGTTAAACCAACAACTATTCGCACGGTTCTTAGCCTTGTTGTGTTTCGTAAGTGCCCAATTCACCAACTTGATGTTAAGAATGTTTTTCTTAATGGTGATTTATCCGAGACTGTCTACATGCATCAGCCATCGGTTTTGTTTATGCTAGGTTCCCTAACTATGTTTGTCGTTTGTAGAGATCTTTATATGGGCTGAAACAAGCACCTCGTGCTTGGTTTCAGTGTTTTGCAGGTTATGCCACATGAGCCGGATTTTATCACAGTCATTGCGATTCTTCTCTATTTATTTATAGACAGGGATCTCAGGTTGCTTAATATCTTTTATATGTGGATGATATTATTCTTACGGCTTCTTCTACAGCACTTCTTCAACAACTTATTGATTCTTTACATCGTGAGTTTGACATGACTGACCTCGGGGCACTTAATTATTTTTTT
>BQNB010014515.1:0-71178 GCA_026074375.1 Tanacetum coccineum
ACGAAGAACAAACATATATATGTCATGTCGATGTGCGTTGTGGTGGTCTTTGGTTTGGGACACCAGTTAGGGCAGGAATATCATGCCCTGTTGTTATTAGCATCGGTGTCATGAGATTAGCGTAACAGTAAATACTTTTATGTGATGTTGTATCTGTTATAGTAGTCGCATAAGTTTTAAAATCTTGTGGTCCACTCTTGTATTAATTTAAACCTATGAATTCACCAACATTATGTTGACGTTGTAAACATGTTTTCTCAGGTGCTTAACTTGGCTTGATTCTTGATGCTAAATGGAGTCTATGTGCTATGTGACTTCGCCGATTTCAAGACTTATTTATTTATATACTCGTTGTCATTATCAAACTTTGTTCCGCTACATCTAACTTTTTTATGACCGGTTGTAAAACTTAAATTAGTTTTCTTTATGCAACGAGTACAACTATTTTTCAAACGTCCATGATTAGTGGTCGTTCTTTATTGCTTTGTGTTCGAATTGTTATGACGTCACGCCCTCGGACACTCATTCCGTCCGGACCAGTATGGGGTGTGACAATTTTATTGACCAAAAAGTCGAAACTAGAAAAGAATGAAAAAGTTATTGGCCAACAAGAAGTAAGCTAAATAAAGAATATATCCTCCGGAATCTGCTACAGTAGTAAAGAAAATCGATGATGTTGCTTTACAATTGCAATTCTTGTTATCGATTATTACAATCCACCAATAAAATCTATGAAAGTAAAAGAAGAAGGTCAACGGTTGCCTCTGTTAGTATTGGAACTGAGATGATTCTTGACTTAGCTCATAACAAGGTACGTGTTTAAACTATTTCATCGTTTAATGGTCAATATTTTTTCATTGTCAAGAAACGTAGGTTACATAACTGGTGTGTGAATTTAATTTATATTGAATGTGTGATTGTTGTTTATAGGCACTGATAGCAGCAACAGTGTGTGCAGCTGTTGGACAGTTGTCAAAACCTTTTACGGCTTCCCTTTTGTATCGAAGAGATTTTGATCCGAAAGCCGCAATTCAAGCTGGAGGCTTTCCTTCAACCCATTCTTCTGTAACATTTCTTTCCGGACCAAATTCTCTCTTACTGTTATAACTTACGATGCTTATTAGTTGACTTATTTTACTGAAAGTTTACATATTTTAATGGACAGGCAGCTGTGGCTACTGCAATGTCCGTTGGTCTCGAAAGGTTTTATTTCATGTGAAGATTCAACATAATTGAATTTCAGTTATGTTTGACCTTATTTTTATCATCAACGGCCGCTGTCTAGTATAGGAGCAAACAACTAATCTCATATTTGATACACTGCTGTTATTTTCTTAATATTGCAGGGGGTTTTCAGATTCATTATTTGGATTAGCGGTTGTCTATGCTGCACTTACCATGTATGATGCACAGGTATGCAGCTACCCATCCACCTTCACTATGTTATGTCTGCAATAATAAGTTTTTTAGCGTTTTTGTTTAGTTTACCGATTATGAATACTTGACTGTTTAGGGGTCAAGTAATAAGTTTTATGTTAGCGGCAACAAGAATGATATTTCGAGAAAATTATAATACACACTGACCCCTTGTTTTACATACTTTTCATCTACGTTTATCCTTGTTGCTTGTTAGTATTATATAAAATATTGTTTAGAATTTCCTTGTTGGTCATTTGTTTATTACTTAATCAGAACTTTCACACTTTTTTTGGGGGGTAACCATGCTTTATGACCTTTTGGCCGACTAATCCAGTGTTTGAACCCACCACCACAAACACTCAAACCAGGTCAGGTCCAAGAGGTTGGCGTGGCTACTTGAGGGTTGTTTGCACCTAGCAGGAATTGAACTTGACACCTCTCACATTTTAGTGATGATAATCACAAGCCTTTTGCCACTAGGCAACCCTTGAGTGGTTGAATTTTCACCCTTACACAACTGATTACCTGATTTTTACTATTTCAACAAAGGTACACAATTTTCTGAATTATTGCGATAGGTATGAAAGGACCAGTGCACTATAAAAGGGTCATCTGATAAGTGTGATTGATTGAAGAACAGAGTCTTACACACAAAATTGTGGTTTTGCAGGGTGTTAGAAGAGAAGTGGGAGTTCATGCAAGAACATTAAACAAAGCGTTAACCAGTGACCAACCAAGCACATATCCTGTATCTGATCCCAAGCGTTCGATTGAATATTCATCCAAAAAAATGGTATCAAGTTCAGAATCTAGCAATCCTCTCATGTCAGAAAAGAGGGTGAACTCGTCTTACTTAGCAGCAGACGTTAAAAATGGGTCAGAAAGTAGTGGTCCTGATTATATTCCACTTAAAGAGTCGATTGGTCACACTGAAATTGAAGTTGCAGCTGGTGCCTTATTGGGCTTACTTACGAGCTTAGCAGTCTACTCTTTATGATGTTTTCAGTGTTTTTCAGGTACATTTAGTCTACCTTATTTATACTTCTGATGAAAACATTAAAGCATACTAAAGTTATAGTTACCACTACCAAAAATGTTGTATAAGGTGCTTAACTCGAATTGAAATCAGTTTCGGATCTCGAAACTGGTAATTTTGGCTAATTGGCTGTTGATTTTTTTTTTTTTGAATTAAAAATGGCTGTTGACTGAATAAGATGATTTCTATCCGTTATTCAGAATCGATGCAACTTTTTGTTACTAGATTGTTCTATACCTTGTACATGTCAAGTTGGCAACACATTTTTTTGTGTCTTTGCTATTGCAATCATATCAGGCCCTTGGTTATCAAAAAGTACTTAAACTAGTTATCAAGGGTTGGTAAAGGACAACAAGATGATGAGGAACAATTTAATCAATAGAAAGAAGATCTTAACAATTACTGCCAACTTATGTTATTCAGTTTAAAAAGAGTTAATAATCACTTATAATGATAAAATTTTAAGAAGCGAGTACAGGTTCGATATATTGTTGGTATGTATCAGCAAAGGTCAGTGATTTTAAATATAGAACCAAAATATGGCCCCAATCTTTTTCCTTTTCGTAAATACCATAAACTCAACTGAATAGTTCAATGGGAAGCAAGCCAGGCTCAACTGGAGTTCAAAAATGATCATTAAAAACATGTGTGGTTCAGCTCAATTTAATAGCCCATAATTTTCAGGCTGAAGGAGGTTGTCAAATCAAGCTCACTCCCAAGTCGCATTTCAAAGTCATGTTTTGAACTGGATAAAATTCAATTGAACAAGCTCGAGTACTCAGTAATTGTTTGCATCCTGACTTTCTCAATCTGAGACAAGTAGATTTTAGACCTTACAAACATGGCCAGACAAAACTGTTTAACATATTATATTACCTTTAATTCATGTTTAAAAGCAGGGATTTCTTGATTCATACTAGTATAAAACCATGCTGAAACAGTAAATGTTATATGAATATACCACCTAATTTAGTGTAAATGCAAGCGAGTCACCAATGATCATCAGTCTTTATATGACCATGAAGGAACTCTATTGATTCGCACTTACAATACAGGCTACAAATAATTCAAAAGTATCTATCTTAGTTTGGGAAAGAATTGATCCTGCACCCATGAAAGTATCGAGCCTTGAAGAGGTACAATCCTGATCGATATGGTTTGTTGCAAACAGTTGATGCAGATTAAATAGTAGATAATCCATTCAAGAATTAATGGAGCCTTCTTACAAGGGTTCTATGGACCAATTAGGCTGGTTGGAATCCAGACTTATGGGTGATATCCGCAAAGCCTTTTTATGGAATTTACAGAGGCTTGTCCGATGGCCAATACTTATATATGTGATTCCTGATGCATTAATTTTTCCATACAAGTGTGCCTGCAAATATAAGAATGTATCGTGTCAGTCAATAGTAGTATTTTTATACACCTAATCGTTCAAGAGTTGCAGTATCATTCTTCATTTTTAATAAAGAAAGTGTCATTCTTTGTTCAGAAGTATACATCGATGAGCAAGTTCATTTTCAACAAATATTTGAAGTGCCCGTTAATTATTAACCTGTAAATATTTGGGCTACTTCCATTAAATATGTTATATGAGCGGGTCAAACGTTGCAAAAAGTGTACTTCTAGTGTCTAAAACCTCCTAAATCAATTTCTTTGCAAATCAGATCATTAATGAATCATTTAACGTTTTAATCATCTTTGACACGCTAATTTGTTATAAACAAACTATCTGATCTTGAATACAGAAGGGCTTCAGGTCATCCAACAAATATTTGAAGTGCCCGTTAATTATTAACCTGTAAATATTTGGGCTACTTCCATTAAATATGTTATATGAGCGGGTCAAACGTTGCAAAAAGTGTACTTCTAGTGTCTAAAACCTCCTAAAATCAATTTTTGCCATCATAACATTATGAATCATTTTAACGTTATTAATCACATTTGACACGCTAATTGTTAATAAAACAAACTATCTGATCTTGATACAGAAGTGCTCATGTCGAAAAAAAGGGATTATAAAACATAAAGACAAAGAAGATAAAAAAAGAAAACAAAATGATGAACCCTCCCCCCCCCCCCCCCCCCCCCCCCCCCCTTTTTTTTGACCCATACAAAAAAAAAACATGTTTCAACCTGAACGCGTTTTGACCAACTATTCAACTCACCCGACCCACCCATTTAGCGTCCCGTAGTATTGGTAAACAAGAAGTACCTCATTTTCTTCATCTAGAGCACTTGTGGATTCATCCAAGAGAACCAGGTCTGGTCGAGCAAGCAACAAGCGTGCAAACGCGAGACGTTGCTGCTCACCTAGAGAAAGAACACTGGCCCATTCATTGGTTGTATCCAGACCGTTGAACCGTGACAATATGTAGCCAAGATGCACATCTTCTAAAGCTTGGACTAAATCTTCTGTAGTAGGCTGTGTAGGTCGTTCACTCACCTCTTCAATGAAAGGCGTTGAATCTGTGGAAAAGTGTAAAATGCAATAACAAATTACCAACTGAAAACATGCTTCAACATTTTTTAATCAAGTGTATGTTATGAAATATAAACATGCATATGAGATGAATCAAGTTTATTCTTCCCGTTCTTCAGAATCAATTTATGCCACTCCAGTTAATACAATATGCTTAAATCAAGAAAGGTTCTTGTTAATATAACATTGTAACTATATATACATTCAGCAGTACACTCTTGGGAGTCGTGAGTTTTTTCACCATTCCCGAGAAACAATTTACGGAAATAGTCCTTGGGGCTATCGATCCGTTGCAAAGTTTGACTAACTTTGCAACGGACCGATAACCCAAGGACTATTTCCATAAAAAAATTCAGAAACAATTTACGGAAGTAGTCCTTGGGGTTATCGGTCCGTTGCAAAGTTAGTCCTTAATGACTAACTTTGCAACGGAACGATAACTCAATGACTATTTCCTTAACAAATTTCACCAACCCCGAGATAAATACTATACGGAAATAGTCCTTGGGTTATCGTTCCGTTGCAAAGTAAGTCCTTAACGTAAAACCTCGCGCTCCGCAGCGGAGCGCGGGTTAAAAACCTCGTTTTTATTTGAAACTTGGGTGACGGCACATATTGACTTTCTGAAGCTCATAGCACTATAGCCGTCGGTGGAGCTTTTCATGGTTATTTTTAAAGCTCATAGCACTATAGCCGTACTCAGTCGATTAGACATCCTAGGAAACAGTCTTGACAACATAAAATTAATAAATGTACTAGGGTACGCCTATATAAAAAATTATCACTAGTCATAATGGACCAATGCAAATTTGCCTCTTGAAAAACAATATGAAATGTAAGAGTTTCACATGTATATGCTGGTTTGCAGTTGTTAATGTGCTGAAAATGGTAAACAAATTTACTAGGATTTTCATTATTATATCCTTCGAGGTTATGAAATATTGATCTGGCTATTATTTTATAATATAAAATTCAAACTTCAACTCGTTTAGAAACACCAGAATAAGATCATATATTCATACGGGTATTTAGGAAAAGAAAGAAACTAAAGAATAAGATCTAACGATTGCATACCAGTTGCTTTAGAGTTATGTGGTGTAGATTCTGAAACATCAGGCCAAGTGGGATAAAGTAACTGTTGCCGAAGGGTTCCTAAAACCATATATGGCCTTTGGGGAAGGAAAAATACACCTTTAAAATCTCGGTATTTTGATATGTTATCTAAAGTATTCTTCTCAACCACCATTTTTGCTTCATGCGGAGCCACATCTGGAGTACGGGGCTGGTCCTGAACACCAGTATATTTAGCATAGAATGTGATCTTTCCCTTACCAGTACGCCAAAGACCAGCAATAGTTCTTAACAAAGATGTTTTCCCACTCCCACTTGGTCCAGCAATCTGCCATTGACTTAACAGTATTAGCTTATGATAAAGAGTCAACAAAATCAAGGTATGAACTTGATTGTAAGACGCAAGGAGAGTTCTAACCAGCAAATGCTCATTGATGCAGACTTCTAGTGATAAATCCCTGATAAGCAAGGCTTTATTTGTGGGAGTCTGTACAGTCAAACTCTCAAGTTCCAGCAACTTTTGGGTATCCGAAGCTTTGATGGACTTTGAAAAGGTTGCATCCTTTACATTGATATATGTCAGTTGAATCTCATCAACGGCTTCCACGGGAGCTTTAGAACTGGTGTAGTCCAAAACATCATCAAATTCCCCTACATGATTATGTAAACTTTAGGGGTCGGACTTGACAGTTGGGATATGACTAACTCCATAAAGATGTATTATAATAGATGGACAGCTGATACAAAGAAAGCACTTGAGCTTACACAGTTCCTCGGTTACACAAACAAAAAGGCTTATGGAACACGTACATAAAGTGCTATAATCAGATAATATTCCACAGACAAATCTACTTATTAAAGTGTCTTGACTAATTATAGAGTTTCATTAACAAATAATAAATAACTAAAAAACCAACAGAAGTGAAATCCAAAAGGTAAGATGTACCTAGTCGATCAATGACAGCTGAAAAGGCACTGATGGCCTGAAATTGATACACAATAAGGGAAAAATCTCCAAGAATATGATTAAAGGCGGAAACAGACTGATTTATAACACCAAATTCAATCTTCCCAGAAAAATACATGGGTGCCACAACTGCAGCAGGAAGAATCTGAATCAGGTAGCGATAACCACTGGTGAAAAACTCTAGATTTCTTGAAGATATCAACAATTGCTGCAAATGAACATAAGAGGGGAGCATTAGAAAAGATAGACTTTGTAACAACTTCATTGAGATAAAGAGGCGAATAAGTGTGTCCAAACATCAATATCTTATGTAATGTATAAATGTGCCACGGGTAATGTAATGGAACAGTACAATACGCTAACTAAAAGTCCATACAGTTAAATTCTCAAACGCATTTCGGAACCGCTGCAAAAGGAGTTTGATTTCATTTTCTTCGCCTCCATAAAATGCAATTGATTCAGCATTTTCTCGAACACGTACAAGCCCATACCGGAAATCGGCTTCCATTTTCTCTTGCAAGAAATTTAGGTTGATGAGCCCCTAAAACATACAATGGTGCCGCATGTTAAAACAGAAAATGGCACCCATATGTTTGCAACATCATTTTTGAATGATGGAAATCTTACCTTCCCAAGGAAAATGCTGATGGCAGTCCCACCAATTGAATATACTAAAAGAATAACAAACAGAGGCGGGTATATGCCAAACAATATATTGCTGAATGATATCAAGTCAACCATCGCATTAAAGAGTGTTAAAGAGAATGAAAGTGATGTTCCTGTGAAGGAACTAAGATCATCAACGATCCGTTGATCTGGATTATCAATGATAGATTGAGACTGAATTTGGTAAAACGTTTGATTCTTAAGATAACGCTCCATATAATAGTTTGTCATCCAAGACCTCCATCTCAAAGCAAGAGTTTCTCTTGCATAATCCCTAAACACAAAAATCTGCAGAAACCACATAATGAGTAGGACAAAAAGCTAGACAATATTATAAAAGCAGTACTAATGATAATATACTTTTATTTCACTATAAATGCAACAATTCCACCAAAACATTCACCTAGTTTACACTTTACATCACATACGAAGAGCTAAAAAACTTCAAAAAGCAGGTGAGCAATACCTAAAATAATGCAGCAATGTGTGCTCACCGGAATTCCACCAGCAAAAGCAGCAAGGTAGTACGTTAGTTGTGTGGTAAACTGTGCTTGGTCTTTATCTAGCAAAATTCATGAAAATAACCAATAAGCATACTTGCATACATTTCATCAACAAAATTAGAATATAAGTATGTACAAGCACAGTTCGCAATACTTACTTGCAAGTGCATTATAGAAATCGCGACCGAGAAAATTGAAACCGACACTGATTCCAGTAGTTCCTAAAGTTAAGGCAAATACTGATGCCAATTGTATTCTTGCTTGAACTTTATCATCCGAAAACCAAAACGGTGCAGCAACCTTATAGAATCTCCTGTATAGCGTTTGCAGATCAGGTCCCTTTCTTGGCACATTCTGATGGAAAAAATATTACAACATGTCATATCAAAACCACTATGCTGAAGGTAAATAGAAATCGCACAGCAACAAAAGATTATAGTGTATCCAAATCGAATCCATGCCACACAATGTCATATTATGATGAAAATTATCTATTAGTATTCCTATATGTTTGTCAAAACTAAGAGCAGCAGTAGCTGCATGCATGCAGTAATTCCTAGATGCTTCTTTTATTAGCATTTCGTATTGGAACATTCAAACAAAATTCAAAAGTTCAATGCTCGTTGCCAAACAAGCATTATACGCTAAACGCACCAAACACGGCCACAATCGGATTTAATTCACAATTATCTCTTCAAATTCCATATATTATCCAATCATGATTAAAATAGCATTAGACTCTAAACTAAATGAGCATCATAATACCAATTAACAAAACAAATCCGCACATCTCGTAAGAGATCGACAGATACCTATTCGACCAGGTTTAAAATAGCACCTCAATTTTATAAATGACAATAAAATCATATTACAAAAAAATAGACTCTAGATTAACCGATACCTCCTCTATTTTGACCGATTGTTGTTCTGGCGGAGGCGTCGTTGACGACGGTGATGACGAAAGAGGCGTATATTTGGTCCCAGGTGTCATTTGCAGATTCATGTGGTGAAATTGGAAATGATATGATCACTAATGGTGAAGGAAATGTGAGGGTTGTTGAATTTGTTGGGGTTGTAATGGATTGGTGTTGTTAAATTGTTGTTATTTTAACGATTCAGGAGAGTAATAATATTCAATTCTGTGATTTTTTTTCTTTGGACAAGATTTGCGTTTGGGTGGGTTGTTTTGATCTTTCGAAATTGAATTATCCAAAAACCGTAACCAGACATACGGTTAAAATTCAATCCCAAATCATCATCATTGTTGAAGATGTTTGGTATTACATTTTTATCCGTCATTCCTTTTTTATTTCTTTTAGAAAAATCACATAAACAATCACTTATTATACAAGAATAGTCATTTAATAAAAATGCTCAGTAAGACTTATTTCATCACAGATTTATTTTACTAATTCAGCTTTATTGTGCATTTACAAAATGTAGCATCTTTAACTTTTAGAAATTTTCAGTTTCAAAGTAAATGTTCTACCAAGTTGCCACCCCTGATCTTCTATTTGTTTGAGATTTGTTTTTGAAAAACTGAACTCAATACCATCTGTTAGTTTATTACTATACCGTGTCTCTCATCTCACATCTTGAGTTCAGTTTGACTAGCAACTAGCCTTTGAAAAACTGAACTCAAAACTTGTTTTGTATCCTAAACATCTTGGTCATGTTTGACAAGCAACTAGCCTTTTAAATGCAAAGCTTGTTTGGCAACAAGCAACTAGCATTTGCATTTTGTGTAACTGCTCCTATACAAAAAGCTTCCTAAGGAAGCATTAGAATCTTGCTGCTAGCGTTAATGCTTATTAAATTACATTTATACCCTCAAATTTATTTAACCAGATTTTATTTTAATGTGTATATGTCCTTTTACGTCATTTTACAACATAATTAGAGCTACAACTACCGCCAACTGCTACTGCTACGTTTCGCCAAAATATACCACTAGGCTACAAGCCCTTACTTAAATAGATTGACAATAATCACTTAATCATTCACATTCAATCATCAATCAAAACATACACCTAAATAAACAGAAAATCAGAAGCAATACCTCGTCAATTCTAACAGGTTCTTGTTTCGCCGCAGACGTTATAGACGACGGAGACGACGAAAGAGGCGTAAATTTGATCCTGCGTTTCATTTGTAGATATTTGTGGTGCGATTGAAAATGAAATGAGCTGTAGTTATTGAATCTGTTAAGATGATGAGGTTTATAACGGATTAGTGTTACATTATTGTAACCATTCAAGAGACTAGTAATATTAAATTCTCTCATTTTTAGCTGGATTTTCGGTTGTGTGATTTGTAACAGATATTTTTTAAATTCAGTTATCCTCAAACCAAATACACGGTTCAGTTTACTTGTACATTTTTCTTACGGAATATTTAAATTGTTTTATCCGTTATCCCCTACACTATTTCTTTTTAAAAAAAATCAGATCATTAGGTACGGTGGCATGTCCCAAAATATACTTTTCAGTGTTAACTTAGGGTCACGTCATTTTTTTTATATACATAGGTTTCTGACTCGATATTGCGAGCCGACTAATCTCAGGGCGACTATCCTTTTGAATAGCTCGGAGTCGGCGCAGGTGAACCTCCGTAGCCAATGGGGGATTCATTTGCTCCTCAGGGTTCGAACCCAAGACCTCTAGGCACTTTCGTCCTAAGAGGCTAAGCCCTTACCGTTGGGTCACCCCCATTCGTTCACGTCATTTTAACATACACATCTAAAACACCCCTTCACTCGTAACATGTCAAATCTCATGTCAAATTCCCCCATTTAGGCCCCCACCATACCTAATTAAAACACAACACTACAAAAAAAAGAGTATCAAAAATTGGCGTACGCCATATAATTCACATGCATTTGGCATGAGAGGGGGTGCGGTATGGTAACATGCATTTGGCATGCCCACCAAGCGCCAACATTGTGCCATGTCACTTGAGGCCCTGTCCAAAGTGAAGCAGTGGTTACACACATACATCTTGGAGCGAGAGAGCGTTTACTGCGTATTTAATAGCGGTTGATAGGCGTTTGTATGGTATATATGTACGGTGTGTCTTACAGTAGTGCATAGTAAACATTTAAACTTTAATGAATAAACTTTTTCTACATAGAGAATTTGGTACGAGTTCATTTGGCAAAAGTATCTCACACGCATAGTTGGTCTGGAGATGTAACTTAAGCTCTCGAAAGGTGAAACTTTATATATATAAAAAATGTTAGATGAGTTAGTTGAAGTTAAAGCTTAAGATAAATTCATATCTATTTTCAGTTTTTGTGTATTTATTCGTAGTATTTTAAGAGTATTAGTTACTCCGTAATTCACAATTTAATTAATTCACTGTTTAAAAAGCTCTCATACTTATTTATATTAGCTTAAGCTATTGAGCATTTATAACTTGTTACTTATACTCGCGCAAAGCAGTGTGTTCGAAGACGAATGTTATTTTTTTTATAATGCATGATAATTTTTAAAGATTGTATTTGTGTTGTGAGATTGGAATAATTAATATCAGTTGTTTTCTATTATTGTAACATCAAAATTAATGTTGTAATTTAATATGTAAATAGTGTATTTTTAAAAATTACTAATAATAGCAAGTGTGTAAACTTACAATTGTAAGATTTCTAAATATCAAAATTCTAAATGCGTTATATAGTTCTAAAAATAGAAGTCCTAAATGACTTAGACACAGGATAAGCAATCTCAAGCATGTACGGTCACGAAGTCATAGCAAGTAAATTTTGTTTCATTATATTCAGTGTTGTGTAGCTATACACGTACTTTTCTGAACATGAAAATATCCATAAATAGAGAGTTGCATTTGAATCATTTCCTTTACATGGGCAAAACAGCAAAAGTAATAGAGACATGGAATCTGCTTATTGTTGAATTACCTTAACCAGAATGCCTAAGCATAGGGGTGAGCAAAAAAACCGGTTGCCAAACCGGAAACCGGTTCCAACCCGAAAACCGAACCGGTCAAACCCGGTTTTGACCAAACCGGTTCCGGTTTTTGGCCAAACCGGGGGTTTGGAACCGGTTTGGCTTTTTTCGGCCGCCACCGGTTTGACCACCGGGTTTTGGAACCGGTTTGGACCCGACCCGGATTTTTTTGGATAAAAATGGGTCCCGGGAATTTACTTTATCAGATTTTCTTATCTTTTTAGATTTTCTTGTGGATAACTGGATATGAATAACTGATTTTCCTTATCCTATAACTAAGGTTGTTATGTATTACAACTAAATCACAACTTAAACATTACATACACTCATCTAAAGCAAAAAAAAACAAGCCTATCCACCTCAATTGCAAGTCAATCCGCCTCAAGACTCAAAGTATTTTTTATATATACTACACTACCGGTGTTGGTTCAACAAGTGCACAGGGAATTCCCCGTGAAAACATTACAAAACCACTCGAAACAAATGAAATTTGGAAAGACTTCAACATGAGCATATAATGACCAAGCTGGTCAAAAAAAAAGCTCAATGCAAGCATTGCTTAATTTCTTTTCGTGGTGTTCCAACACGACGTTGAAGTCATCATATAAGTCCTCGACATATGTAAGAATTAAAGGCGCAGCAGAATCAGAATCCTGGAAGCGGGGCAAGACGTCGAATGGGAGATATGTGGCAAATTTTCATGTTCAATCCGATAAACTTCGTGCACAATTCGCGGGGTTGTGTGATTCACGGGGTTACCATTCAACCACTTTGACCCACGAGCAGACAACGAGGGTGTTTCCAAGAATACTATGCACCAGATACACTCATGTAAGTCGTTTCTATCTCTCAACGTGATGCAATGAATTAGGGTAGCGGCTAAACAAGCAACAATTGATGGTTTTTGCTAACTTAAATAATAAGGTCCACCTAACAACGACATATGGTCCGCACTCACATAATATGCCCAGGTTCTTAACATGGTGTTACCGCACATTGGATTTAACCTAGTACTTGGCCAAATGATGTGAAAGCGGGGTCATTTCGTTCGAAGAGTTTTCGTCTGCTCACTCCGGGTACAAAACTTGACGTATTGTGAAAAAGTCTTTGTCATGTATGGTTATGAAAGAAAAAATAAAGTCAATTACTTAGGACCATGCTAGTCAATAACACAAGCTCCATGGATAAACGAAAATTAAAATACAACCCACCAATAAGGGGTAGTTTTTATCACAGACGTTTTTGTTGCAACACATCATAACACTTGGATGACAAGCTGGTTTAAAGGTCCCATAATAATCAAATGAAAGAGTTCTTTCCAAACAAATGTTAAAAAAGTGTTCAAAATCTGGTGATAAAATCCGAAAACGCAATATCAAGGTATTTAAGGAATGCAGAAAAACCATGTATATCACCCAAAAATGGACGTTGATACACTATGGAACATCCACTATTAGAAATGTTCGAAAGTGGTTTTGTAAACAGAAAATGACGATGGCGAATTTACACGACCGATTTGGTCAATAAGAAATTGGTATAAGGATTAAAAAAATTTCCGGATGAATATTGGGTTCTAATTGAAATCGATTAAACCCATTACTGAAGTTGGTTTCAAAATTCTACGGATATTTTGTCGGGGTAATATACTACCCAACATCTCCATATGGTACTATCAACAATTATTTTCATAAGTTGCAATTATCTGAATCTAGAACTTGAGGGGGAGGGTGGGGGTGGTTTGTCATGTATGGTTCAACAATGAATGAAAAAACTTAAGAAGTATTTTGAAAACATCCCAACGATAATTACTTGTGCAGCCTCTTTAAATCCCTGTATTTTTTAATGTAACCTGGTATACTATCTTTAATGAGAAAAAAAGTCGGGTACTTGGAGTTTGAAGATGATGGTTTTGCACTAGGTCATTGGAATGGTTTCACTCAACTTTCCAAGGTTTTGTAAAATATGTATTATCACAATATGGTACTAACCAGACTCAATACAACAGTGGTGGGGGTTCTTACCATCTTGGGTGGATTCGTGATTCCTTATGCCTCGTTAGCTACACGGTATAAAAACCAACATAAAAAAAAGAAGTCAAGTGGTGATCTACAATGTCCTCGCGAGTATGAGCAATATCTCAAAACAAATTTTGTCTCAGGGACTTCAGCCCAAGGAAACTTTGCATCTTATGATGTATTGGGTTTTGTAAATCAAAGGAAAATCAGTTTACCTGTACAATCCCGCATGGCCATTGATATATTAAGAGTCCCAAACTTCTTCGTTACATCTGAATCAGCATTTATTACACAAGTGGTGGATGTTAGACAATCCGAAGAAACAAGACTAACTCCTAGAGTCCTTAGAGATGTGCAATTGCTTGAGAGGACCACTTCGACGCTCAGGAGCGTAAACAAAACCTCTCTCCCTCTGAACTACCCATAGAACGTTGAAGAAGTTGACTTTAAAATGACGATGTGCAACAAAGATAAGCCACTCAACTTACCGATCAAATATAGCGTTAGATGCAGTAGCGATGGCTCTTAGTCTACATGAGAACGACGTCTGATAATATGATAGCACGAAGCCGAAGATGACCAAACCGGAAAGGGAGGGTCTATGTCACAATGGATACACTTACTACAAGTATTGTGTTGTATTTCACTAATCTTTTGTATGTATATCCTTTATGTAATTGGTTTATGTAATATTAAGTGTTTATTATTCAATAAAGAGTTGAAGGTATAATCATTTTATAGTATAACAACGGTAAATTCGTAGAATACCAACGTACTTTCTGCAATTAACCACATCATGATCATTTGACTTTTTTTTATTACAGATAATCACCAACGTAAATTAAAAAAAAAAAAAAAAAAAAAAAAACATGGGGGGGGGGGGGGGGGGGGGGGGGGGGCGTGGGGGGGGGGGGGGGGGGGGGAGTATTGTGGGGGGTTGTGTTGATTATTGTTTAAAAATTTAGGGGGTAAGTGTGTGTGGTGGGTATGTTAGTTTGGAATTTAAATTATTAGTTTCATCGTTAGTCTTTTATACAAACGAGACCTTTTTCACTTTTTTTATTTTTTAATTTTTATAATAAAAAAATGTTTTATTACGTTTATTTTACGTAAAAAAACATTAATTTTTTTAGAAAATTTTAATAATATATTATTTTTTACTAAAATAACGAAAAAATTTCTATAAAAATTTATTATATTATCGAAAAAAGAACAAAAAATTTTAGCTAAAAAATCATTTTTTATAATATTCCAAAAAATTTAACAAAAAATACGAAAAAAAACGTAAAAAATTTAATAAAAAAATTATTTTAACGAAAAAAAAAATATTTAGAAGACAAAAAAAAACATTTATAACAAAAAATACGAAAAAAAACGAAAAAAATTTAAATAAAAAAATTTAACAAAAAAAAAATTATACGAAAAAATAAAAAAATTAAAATACAAAAAAAAAAATTGTAAAAAATACTCAAAAAAAATAAAACAAATAAGAAAAATTCAAAAAAAAAATAAAAAATAATAAGAAAACAAAACGACACAATTTTATATAACACAATAAAACATTCACACAACAAATAATAAATATACGAAAATAAAATAAAAAACACAAAACACCCCCAATAACCGTCCACCACCCTACCCCCCAGACACCCCAAAAAACCCCCCTCCCGACCCTCCAAAAACCTCCCTAAAAAAAAAAAACCCCAAACACCCCCCCCAACCAAATAAAAAAACCGCACACAAACTCACAAACCAAAATATAAAATAAAACAACTTCTAAACAAAAGATAAAACGGACGAAAGAATAAAAAGTACACACGCACCAACGATCGTTGTGCAAAATGTACAAACGAAGTCACAATAAATAACTAACGGAACAAACAAATGTGTGTTACATCTTTGAAAAACAACAACAAAAAACAAAAAACAAATTGAAATGTAACTATGGTGATATCGGTAATAAAAAAGTAAATGGTTCATTGTGGTAAATTTCAGAAAGTACGTTGGTATTCTACGACATTTACCCTATAACAACACCAAAAATTTTAAAAATAAAAAATAAACCCGATCAAACCGGTTTTAGTGATTAACCGGAACCGAACCGGTTCCAAACCGGCAAACCGGTTTCGGCTCAACCCGGTAACAAACCAGTTCCAAACCGGTTCAGGGTTTGGGCAAACGCGTTTCGGCTCCGTGTTGACCGAAACTAGTTCCTGTTTGACTCAAACCGAACCGATCTGGTTAACCGATTTGCGCACGTCTACCTAAGCATGACGAAGACACAAGTTGAATAAACTAACAACGTAAACGTATGTTTCTTTTCTGTGAAGGAGGTTGCTTGTCAGTGATTACTTCGCATACTGCACACACTCTTTGACAATTTAATTCCAGTCTAATTATTACTTGCTTCAATGTCATGCAAACAGTGATTACCTCCCGATTTAATAAAGGTAATTAAGAGCTTCAAAGTTTCGCAAAGGCAAAACAATGATTCCAAAGTCAGGGATAAGGAGTACACATATCAAACTACAAACTTGATAGGCAACATAGAAAAAAATTTAAACAACCACGCCCCCCCGTGGTCAAGGATGGTCCTCTTTAACTTCTTCACCGGTGGTTGTGGATGCTCCTTGAGATGTTACAGCAGCCATGACCTCGCCAGGTGGAGGGTGGTCAAACTTGCATGTCACACCATACTTGCAAGCCCCTGTCTTCATGTAGTAGGGACAATTAACAGCACCCTGTGGAAAAAAAAGTACAAAACATGGTTACTAATATTGATATGTGACTGGCACTGTGAGTCATCGTATTCCTCAGAGCTAAAAACTTAAAGGTGCCAAATTCCAGTTAATTGCTTACAAATGGTTCGATTTGGAGTTTATCTAAACAATATAAATCATAAAACCTAACTGAAAAGGTAAAGGGTTTTCCACCCTTACGCTTTTCGTTCTTCTAAATACATAACTAGACAGAGAAGGGTAGAAAACCCAATAGAATACGCATACTCCCCTTGATTATGACAAAATGGGCCCAACAGAAGAAAAAAAATCTACCATACAGTGTGCAGCTAATGTGGACTTGTAAGTAGGGGTAAAAATATTGGACATTTTGGGCAACGGGTCAACATGTAAGTTATTTAGTGTGGGTTGACCTCCTGCTTTGTCTTTTTCTTTTTGGCTGTTTTATGTCAAGATTACAAGAAACTTAAACATTGACGATAACATAATATTTTGAGGATAACACCTTTCGAAAAAAATATTTCGAGGATAACAGCCTAAGACTTTGTAATTTTAAGGTTAATAGTTAGGTTTTGATCAACCCAACCTGTTTCAGCCCACAGTAATAATTTACACATTTCAAAAGGTAAATCAACATGCCTCATTTCCACCTCTACTCAAAACCCACCTCATTGGCTCAATATATTGTAGGATCCTCTTTCCATGAATACAGTTTATCAAATTCAGGAAGTAACCGTATCATATTGGTTTTTATACCATTTTCTATCAAATTATGCATTTTAAAGAACGACAAGGGTATAGATAAAACTTAGTTCATAACTCGGTAAAACAAGTGGCAGAGGAATTCAACAATAAAAAATCTGTAAAACAACTCCGCCTCATAAGTTGAGTTGATGGTCATACTAGCATTATTATGTTGACAACTTTTGCCACAATAAGCAGATGAATAGCTATTTTATAATGACTACATATGAGTATATGACATACTATTGTAATAGAAATTCACTTTGTTAATCCACTTTTGACCCGAATATTAATTTAAAATGGTAGATTTCTTACCTCTCTCCTTGGAAGACCAGCAAGGGTGAACTTGACAATGTTTTGTTGGCCTTCTTTTGCTGAAAGTGCATGACTAGTTCTGTCAAGGGGGTGATGATATTTACATCTCTCCCCAAACATGCATGCCCCAGTTTTCATATAATACTACAATAGCAAATAAAAGAAGCAAATATTAAATGAATAAAAAAAACAGAAACAGGCAGATATAACAGCTCATTTGAGATAGAACAATAAATTATAAAAAATGTTAAATACTCACATCACATTCCAATTGACCAGGTCGCTGAGGGTAGATAGATATGCCTAAACCAAGCTGCAACAAACAAGAGAGAACTATTCGATCAGCAAGCAAGTTTAATGTAAAACACCCAGGCTTAAGGGGGTGTTTAACTTAATTTATCTAGAAGCTAAATGGATTATTCCAGTTGCAAAACATGATAGGCCCAAAAAAGGAACTTATATGTGAAGTAAAATTTTCAGCTTTTAACTAGATTATAAGCTCTTTCAAATAAGCCAATCCAAACACCCTCTAAAAACAATATATTCTTTACCGTTGTCTGACCAACCCTAGAGTCAAGAGTTTGCAGGAAAGGAGTTGGGCTAACAAGACCAATGTTCATACGAAGAGCAGGTGGCACCATTACTGCATGGCACATGACAAACCAATTATCAAAGATCCTCGTCGGGAAATTTTCATGAATAAAAATATTTGGACTGATCATCAGTAACAAAAGCATAATATTCAAGTTCCATAATGACCTACCATATCTCTCTGGGTGATTATAGCGACAAGTGGCACTATACTTGCAACTGAATAACAAAAAGTAAACACACTTGAATTAGTAAATTTATACTGATCGCTATATCTTTATTGTAAAAGGTGTTGGGAGAAACTTATACAGTATAAACTAGTCTTATGTACTAACCTGCCAGTTTTCAGATAGAACGGACAGTCTGCTTCTCCCTATAGAATGTAAACAATGGGTGATTGTAACAAGTGTAATAAACTAGCCAATGTATCAATCAAAGGTAAGCAAATGTATTACCGGTCTAATAGGAAGACCTTTTGAGTTATGCAACAATGCAGGGGTAAAAGGGGGGGTTGAAGGTGCCAAACTTCCAGCTGTGCCACCTGTAATTCCTTCAATCTGCCCACCATTAGCGTTTCCTGCACCACCAGTTGCTACTGAGATATCCTTTGGATGATGGAACTTGCAGGCCGAACCATACTTACACACACCATTCTTCATATAAAACTGCTTACATACTGACATGTTAAACGCAAGAAAAAAAACATGGCTAATAGCTTGAGACTAGTGACAATGAAGCAATCATACCGAACATGGAGGCTCAGATGGTCTCTCTGGTAGCTCAGAACCCTCGTTGTTCCCCAAAGCAGACTACAGATGCATCAACAAGCTAGTTATTTATTTGAGCATAAAGTCAAACAGACATACCACAAAGTAATTATAACTTACAGAAGTCGCAGCTTTATCTTTTGGGTGATTGAATTTGCAGCTGGGACCAAACTTGCATTTCTGAGTCTTCAGGAAAAACTGCATCAAATACAAATAGACCAGTCGTAAGACGCTAATTCAACTTCACACAGAGGCTACTTTATAAAAACCTAAATAAGAGCAGCATCCCTATTTTCTTAAAGAAGTACTAATTTTGCATAGACAAAGGCTTGTTTATTAAGATCACCAAAGTTTATTACTTTACTGATGTTCTACAAATTTGTATATTACGAAAACCTCACCAATCAGCACTTAACCCCCTTACTTCGTTCTCGCTCAGTGTGTGTTGGCAACCAGACGTGTTTGTACTACATACAATGGACTATGTGTGATAATTTAAATACTTCACAAATTATAACAATTCAGCATACCGGGCAATCTTGCACTCCTTGTCTCTCCGGAAGGGGTTCACTCGTATCATTGACTGTTGGAACCTGCCAAATCATTCATGTGCAAATAAGAAAAGCAAAATTAAATACAATAGAGATTACTGTGAGTATAACTAGAAATGAAGAAAATAACACAAAATTTAGGTAGAAAAAGAACAAAATACAGTAAAAATAGTATCTTTTATCCTTTTTTAGTTTATAAAATACATCGTGGTTCGCCAACATTTCACCGTCTCTTTTTCTTACTATTGATCTCGAAGCGAAGTTTTACATTAGCAGACGCTATCTAATGAACTAAAAAGAAAAAGAATAGAAACAAAAGCCAGTTTTTCTTTTATTTTATATATATCATTAGAATACTCTGCTTAATCACAACTCAAAGCCATATTGCTTGAATAAAAAGCTTCCTATACAGAAGAGTAGGTGGATTTTACACATGGGTAAAAATGAAAAACTGAAAAGAGCGACCAACATATTGCAAGTTAGAGTATCATGAATATTACAAGTTTGTGATGATCACAACGAGAAAAGGATAGAAAAAGACAGAAGAATTTGTAGACAATCATATACCATTAAAAAATATTTGCAAGTTACCTTTGGATAAACAATGCCCAAATATGAACAAAAAAGTACATATTATCCTTTTGTACCGAGTATATAGCAGCAATATCATAAGAATTACTACAACTAATTGACAGAATACATTTTCCACAAATAAGAAAATAACTTATTCCAGTGAGAACTAGAAGGAGATGCTTAGTAGTCAATCCCCGTGTTTGGTTGATTTAAATGAAATGTAATATTGCCATATAAATCCTTTATGCGTCCATGTTTGGCTCATAGAAGCATCTTTTTAATAGAATATATATACGGATGACTGCCCAAATTTCCCTCTATTCAAATATATAACTATTATTATTATTTAAAAACAATAATTATTAGATCAATTATAACATTTGTTACCTTATATCAGCCAAGAATAGATGATTCTATAAGAACTTATAGAAAGAAAAAAAGAGATCATTTTTCAAACGAGGTATTAAGGGTGCGTTTAGTTGGAGAAAAAAATTCTTAGTTTTGTGTTTTCAAATTTGTAAAAAAAAGGAGGAAATTTATTTTCCACAAAACATAGAAAACGCGTTCATATGACATTGTTTTCCATTCTCAAGAAAACAAGGGAATTACAAAGAAAACAAGGAAAACAAAAAAAATGTGTTTTGTAGTTTCCCTTGTTAAGTTGGGAAATGCATGTTTAGTGGTGTTTTCCCCCAACTAAACGCATCCTAAGTGTTTCATGATCCATCACATTTTCCCCTCTCTTTGAGGAATAACTACGTGAAGTCAAATATAGAGATAACATACCATTGCATTATATAATAAAGAATAAGATTACTACAAATGCATATAAAAAGATGCGCAAGTATAATCCATGTGATAGCCAGTTAGTTAATTCAGAAAAATTATCATTTCAAAAGTACCCCGTAGTTAAAAAGCAACCTCTAGAGGCAGAAGGTTAACATTAAAGTATAGTAACAAAATAGAATATAGCCGATAGTAAGAAATAAATCAACACTTACACCCAACCAAAATTTAAGTTCCCCAATAAAACTAGTAATTTAATAAAAAATTAAAAATATCAGCAAACCATCATGATACAAGGGACTAAAAATAAGATACAACTATAAACACGTCTAAATATAAGAGAAGCATATAGTGTTTGATTAGATATAGAAATAAGTTGCAGATACTTAATAACTATAGTCATAAAGTATAACTTCAGACAGTGAATGGATATAACTACATATAAGAGCAGCATACAGCACTTAACTGAAAATAAATAAGTGGTAAATTCATATTGATGTTTGTTTGCAAGTATAATCATAGAATATAACTATATATATACTGAAAACTACAATAAAAGGTCACCTCTTTCCAATCAGTGATTCCACCCTCTGGGACCCACAATGGATGGTCAAAAATGCAGCTATCTCCAAACTTGCAAGTTCTTGTAAGCATATAATGAGCACAGTCCTTTTCTCCGGGCCTCTGTGGGAAAACAGACAAACTGCTCTGGAATTTAGGGCGCTTGACTAAAGGGTTGGCGGAATACCAAGCTTCACCTTGCCCAATCGTATTGTGAGTACCAAGAAGAGACTGGTGATATAACGCTACGATAGATAGTACACACGTATAAATAGGTATTAAAAATAATATATATGCAGTTAATATATTCAATCTTCATATATGTAGAAAGTAACTATGATTTGTATTATAGAATAATCAACATACGTCACTGTAAAATAATTCATATCACTTATAAATAGTCATTAGGTATATTAAATCTTCATATACGTTGAAAGTAACTATGATTTATATATTATAAAAGAATCAAAATGTGTCACTGTAATATAATTCATAAGCTATATTATGATACAAAGTACACACGTATAAATAGGTCATCTATACTACTCGTACATTATAAAACATTTTGGACTTCCTATAAAAGGAAGTCTTAAAATTTTAAGACCAAAAACATTACTATAAAAGGAAAATTAGTATATTAATGTAAATTCTGAAATTTTAAGTCTCATTTAAACTATATAATAACCGCCCTTCAATAATGATATATTTTAATGGAATTGTTTATAAGCAAAACTCACTAAAGTTATAACCACCAATTTAATGCAAAAATTTGTCAAATAAAAGTGCTAACCATTTACACTATAAATAATTTAGACATTCTACTTTTAAAAAACATCTCTCTACTACTTTATAAAGCATTTGGGACATGCTAAATAAAGAAGGTTTAAAATAAAAAAACTTGCGGGTACCCTTCTAGTTATGTAAAATCTATACGCACTTAATATTTAAAATTTTCATATACGTAAAAAGTAACTATAAAAAAATCATAAGCTATATTAACATGAACAACAACAACATACCCAATCCCGCCGAAGCGGGTATGGGGGAGGTGAAATGTAGACAGATCCTACACCTACCTCCAAGATAAACCCGAAAGTAAAGAGACTGTTCCAGGGGACCTCCGGCCGGTGTACGTGTGCATTAGGGTGTTGCTCAAAGATAGATAACGAAAACAAAGCAAAAGCAAACAAGCAACCAACATCATAAACCCGAGGAAAACGAACAAACACTAAACAAGCAAAGAGCACAGGATCCGCACAAAACGGCCAAGAGAAAACACAACCAAACAAGCATATAAGCAAACAAGAGACAGCAAAAACAAACATAACATGAAAGAGACACAAACAAAGACAAGATGGATCCCATAAAGGGACCACAGCTCAAACAAAACAAACACACAGAGCAAACAATACAGACAGCAGACGACAAGCGCACGACAAGCAGCACAGGCAGAGCAAACAAGCATACAAGCACACAAGAGACATCAAAAACCTAAGGAAACGGCCAAAAGAGAGAAAAAGGGGGCTCCCATCCGCCTGAAAGACGACTAGCCTAAGAGGGCACTATGGGGAGCAAAACCCGGGGGCAAAGCAGAAAGGGGGCTCCTAGGCGCTTAAAGGCAAGCTATCAAAGAGACACAAGGACCTAAAACACGCAAGGCAAAGCTACTACGAAGGTCCTACAATCCTAGACGCAAAGGTGACTCGCAGAATAAGAAGACTCGCAGTATTAAGTGATTTAAACAGAAAAAAACAGAATTCGCGTTTTGTGGTTTGTTGATACATACCATAGAGTTGATTGTATTTAATCCATCTTATCATTGTTTCATTTATACTCTCTGGTTTGTTGATATATAAATATAGAGTTGACTGTATGCTAAATTTCAGATAACGAAAACAGAAATAGATAATACTTCGAAAGGTTGCTCCGTGTGTGCTGAAAGGATGCACTAGTGTGACAATAATTAATGGCTCAATTTAATATAAAAATGAGAATACAGTGGTGGGTTTATGCATGTGTGAGTTGATAACTAAGATAGAACCGGTTCAAAAAAAACTAGTTCATAATTCATAAATTAAATACGTACTATAAATACAAACTAAAACCTAAATCTTATCGTGCAATTACTTCTACTAGATATCTTCCTATTGGTGTAAGCTATAGGCGGCAAAACAAGATGGCTCAGTGACTTGAAAAAAATATAACAAAATTAAAGGCAAATGTGCATTATAATGCACCAAGTCATTGTTCTATAGTTCACTGATGCAGATGGATATTGAAGTATTAAACAATACCACATAGCAGTGTAGTCAAAAGCGAGAAAAGCGAGCGCTTAAGCGAAGAAGCGAAGCGAAGCGCCCTAAAGCGCTTTGATTCCAAAGAAACGAGGCGTTTTACTAGAGCAAGAAAAAGCGTTGTCAGGCGACCAAAAAGCGACCGAAAAGCGCTCGCTTTTTTTTATGACGGCTAGTTTTTAAATTTTTTAGCTAATGAAGTACAACCGGCCCTAATCTTTTAAATTAGGCTAAATAATTACAAAACTAACCCTTTAGTATAATATTATGAATACTAACACTTATTAACAATTACTAGTATTAATCACACAATCCTCTCTTCCCACGTTTCATACTTCCACTTATCATTCTTTATTCCAAGCCGGCCCTACCACCATCCATCCAAGCTAGTGCTAGTGGTGTAAATGAGCCGAAGCATTATACAAGAAGAAATGCATCGACATCTACAAATAGGACATCTACAATCAGGACATTCTATGATGAATCCTACGAGGATCTTGTAGATGAAGATGATATAGTGGATCTCGGAAACGATGGGGAAATAAGAAATGAGAACTTAGACTAATATTCCAAATAAAAATAGTAGACTTCAGGCTTTAAGTATTTGAATAAACTTCTCTTTTGTAGTCTTTTTATATTAAAAATGAAGACACTCATCATGCCATGCTTTGCTATGGTGTTAAATGAGTCCGAAGCATTCATTACAAAGAAGAAATGTGCATCGATATCATACAAAGTAGGACATCTATAATAGGACATTTAGATGATGAATCCTTATGTGAGGATCTTGTAGATGATGATGATATGGTTGTGATCTCGGAGGAAGAAACGATGGGGAAATAAGGAGAAGATGTATGAAGTTTTCGATGTTAATTATTTCCTCAAATAAGAAGAATAGTAGGACTTCAGGCTTATAAGTAATAGTGAAATAATACTTCTCTTTTGTAGTCTTTTTATATTAAAATATGAAGAGATTTTAAAAGAGAATTTTGATTTTTTATTTGATGATCGATATAGTTTTCAGTACTAAGACCACTATTATATGCACATAGAAGGGATACAGAAGAGGTAACTGAAAGCGCTGGCTTTGTGTGTGACTTCTCGGCTTTAGAGGAAAAGGATGTGCTTTGAGGGTCGGTCGCTTTCGCCTTTGAACGTAATATATATTGCGCCATCATAGTAATGAAATAATTCGAAGAATCATCTCAGGTTAATTTTTGATGCCTTGCCTTTCGATATTGTGTTATGATTTTACTTTTCGAAGGGTTACATATAACAACAGAGTGAGTTGAGAGGAGGCAATATGACTGTTTCGCTAATCATGTGACAAATCTTCAAGAGATAAGAGAGAGAAGCAAGGTGTGCCATTTTACTAGCGCTGGGCAGCAAAAGACACTCAACCTCGTCTCTAAGCCGAACCGAACGACAAGAACCGAGAGATATGAGCCGAACCGACCGAAGATCGAGATTTCCGCGGCAATTTTTGGTTTGGTGTCGGTGTTTGTATGTATTTATGGTTTGGTTTTCGGTTTCGGTTTTGCTCGGTTCGGTTCGGGTTAAAAGAAAGAAAAATACGTCTAAACTATCTATTCGGTTCAGTTTTGCTCGGGGTCGGTTCGGTTTCGGTTTTGCTCGGTTCGGTTCGGTTTCGGTTTTGCTCGGTTCACTTCGGTTCGATTTTGGTTTTGCTCGGTTCACTTCGGTTTGGTTTTGCTCGGTTCACTTCAGATCGGTTTTTGGTATGTTTTCCTCAAAGTCAATTTTCATCGGTTCGGTTCGGTTCGATCACGCATGTCTATGTTTTCTAAACTATTAACTGCAGAAGCATGTTCTTAGAATTGGACCTTCATAATGCATGGTATATGTTGATACTGCAAGCGACGGCGACCTATGTGTTTAGAGTGTTAAGGATGTGAACATGTCCATCCTACGCTCTACAAACCTCGACACTAGCAGCAAACATGTAGATTGTGTAGCTTATTATATCTACAAAAAGCAAGCTATCTTTACCCAAAAAGCAAGCTATAGAAATCAAAACCTCTTGCTTCGAAAAGTATATGCTACCTTAGGCCTAACTCAAATTAGATCTGTTCTTTTGGTTCGAATTCCAAATTTCAAGATATATCGTTCAGCTTATAAGCTTATATAGGTGTTTGTTGGCTTTCATTGTGTTATTGAAACACAATAAGCTTTGTCCAAACACTTTGTAAGAAAGTGGTTATAAGCTTTTTAGATAGGTTAAAAAGTATGTTTTGTTAACACAAATGTATATTTCCAAAACACAATAAGCGCAAGCACACCGTATGACGTGTGTTATGAAAAACACTTTATAACCTATTTAAAAAGCTAACAAGCACTTTGTTAGAAAGTGTTTGGATACGCTTATTGTGTTGTTCGATACGCAGTAAGCCAACAAGCACCTAAATAAGTCAAATAGGTTGGAATTCCAAATTTCAAGCTTATTTAGGTGTATGTTGGCTTTCATTGTGTTATTGAAACACAATAAGCTTTGTCCAAACACTTTGTAAGAAAGTGGTTATAAGCTTTTTAGATAGGTTAATAAGCTTTTTAGATAGGTTAAAAAGTATGTTTTGTTAACACAAATGTATATTTCCAAAACACAATAAGCGCAAGCACACCGTATGACGTGTGTTATGAAAAACACACTTTATAACCTATTTAAAAAGCTAACAAGCACTTTGTTAGAAAGTGTTTGGATAAGCTTATTGTGTTTTTGGATACGCAGTAAGCCAACAAGCACCTAAATAAGCCTAGGCGTACAGAGAATGAGCTACATATGTATGTGAGGTGTATGTTGGCTTTCATTGTGTTATTGAAACACAATAAGCTTTGTCCAAACACTTTGTAAGAAAGTGCTTATAAGCTTTTTAGATAGGTTAAAAAGTATGTTTTGTTAACACAAATGTATATTTCCAAAACACAATAAGCACAGCTTATTGTGTTTTAGAAGCACACGGTATGATGTGTGTTATGAAAAACACACTTTATAACCTATTTAAAAAGCTAACAAGCACTTTGTTAGAAAGTGTTTGGATAAGCTTATTGTGTTTTAGGATACGCAGTAAGCCAACAAGCACCTAAATAAGCCTAGGCGTACAGAGAATGAGCTACATATGTATGTGAAATAGAGTAATTAGGTTCAAAAGCATTCGGCTAGATTTTTTTTTAGCCTTTTTTTTTATGGGGCAGATGCAGTATCGAAACTTAAGACTTAATAAGCCAAATTCATAAGCCCGCGATACATAACGAGACATGAGTTTATAATCTGACAATTTATAAAAATACAAGCCCCGATAAGCCCGCACGCAAAACAATACCCTATTATAGCACATGTTTAGACATTACATTTAACTTAAGTATTAAATTGTGTAAGTGTTTTATCTATGTTTTGGCACATTGAAATATCTGTATTATCATTATATCACTAAGTGTGAATTACCGGAAATTTCTTTTAAATTAAACAATTGTAACAAATAAAAAAAATGGTTTCCTAACATATTAAACAAAGAAAGTAATCCTCTTGTTTGATCCGTATGATATTAACAACTGTATACGTGTGTGAAAAACTTATATAATAGAAATAACAATGATCTTTTGAACGCATATATAAAAATATTTTTTTTTCCGAATATTATTGCTTAAACTCATAAAGAGAAAAAACATGAGTTGTTCGTCTATGTACAACATCGTCTATTTATTTATATACACTAATTTGTGCTTTCATTTTGATATTAATGATCTTGTGCATATACGTGTTGTATTTTTAAAATTACATATATTGTTTTATATTTTAAAAAAAATAAATTTTACGGACAAAAAATGTCCTATGGTTAATTGTTTTTTTATATTAATTAAAAAACTATGAAACTTAAAAATTTGCACTTACTCCTATTATTTAATAAAATTCAACCACTAAAGCTTTAATAATTATCTCATCTTTTTTTAAGTTTTTATTTTCACAAAGTTGACACATATATTTTTATGTGTTATTTTTTCACCACCAAATTCTTCCACTAGAATGTTTAATTTTGACCAAATTAGATTCAATTTTAACTTGTTTTTTATTGTAACCAAGTCATAAACGCACGATTTTGCCTACATGTCAAAATCAAACGTTCTGATTGGTCTATTGTTTTTTCCTATGAGATCAGATCTCATAGAAAACTCTGAAATAATGTAATTCTTTTATTATATAAAAGATGTTAGCGTTTTTTATTTTATTTTATTTTTACTTTCAAAATCACTCTCAGTATTCACTTTTAAAATACACAAAATTTTAAGAAAAAACAACACTATAAACCAATCAAATATTGTTTTCACGCACATCTCTTTTCTCATTGATTAATTTACAAAATGAACATCTATATTAAGAAATCCCAAAATAGAAATGCAGACACGTTATAAGACAGAAGGAGCATGTTTTATAACGCATAAATTTTTTACATTATTTTAATTTTTATATAAAATTATTAAAATATAGTAATAAATTGAACAAAAAGATTTATAAAACATAAGATGAAAACAAAAATGTCATAAGCATGAAAAGAAGTTTGAATAAAACGCACCCTTATTGGTGATGTCTTTCGGATTTTAAATTATTGTAAGGTTTTATAAAAGTTTATTATAACATAAAAAAATATATTCATAAGTTTTAAAATAAGTCGAGAAAATAGATTTATGAAAACATAAGTTGAATACACATAAGATTATAATCCAAAATTTGAGTTTAAACAAACACGCATTTACTGATGATTTCTATAGGATTTAAAAGTGCAGCTGTGGGATTTGAGAAAGTAGATTTGAGTCTGGTCGATTGATATATCTCTATTATAGTGCATACATATTCACCATCTAATTCCTAACAACACTCCAGCCTCCAAGCCTCGTAATAATAATGAGACACTTCAAACATAACCCCGCCAACATTTTAGCTTTTAAAATTTTAACATTTCCCCCCTAATACATCTGTTAGGTTCCACCAGAGATAATTTAGTTAGCATCCCCCAGGCAAAATACAAGCTACAAACCGATCAGACCAAGAGCATACAATATCAAATCAAATCATTCATAAGTACTTGGGAGCAACAAATGTGATATTGGATTATTTAAAGCAAAAGAGTCATATACAAAGAAAACTAATATGAAGTAGTTATATAAGTCAAACAACCGACATACAATACTTAGGTCTAAAGAAACTTACTAATTAAGATACTATCAAAATGACCAAACTACCCTTTGGAGGTCAAGTCAAACATTTAACAATCTTCGCCTTGACTTTAGCTCCTAAGTGACACCATACTTCCAGTTATCGATATATCACATCAAAAACAGTAGCGAAAAACTTGCTCAAAGGAACCAGTTTAGTAAACACATCCGCAAAATTGTCGTGAGTGCCAATTTTCTTCACTTTTATTCTTCTTTCGGTGCGAATAAAGTGATAACGAACATCTATATGTTTAGTCCGGCCATAGTATACTTGGTCTTTAGCCAAACAAATGAGCACCACAAAGCTATGTCCGCAAAAACAAATTACTTGATCTTGAAGGAAAATAAAAATCTTCAATTCAAACTTCAGCATAATTCCTTCCTTCTCTCCCTTCCGTTAAAGTCATATACTCGCTTTCGGTAGTATAGATAAGCCAACCGTGGTGAAGTAATGTAGACTTATCCAATTAAAACCGAACGTCCAATAGTAAAAACATAACCAGTAAGTATCTTCTTCGCTTGTCACACAACACAAGAATACAAGAAGAACACCCCGGTAAATTTCAGGTCAATAATTTTAAACTTTAAGATCATTATTTTGAAATTTTATTCGTTACGTTTGAACCTAACCTAAACAAGCGAGGTTATCCCGCCGTGAATCTGAAAAACGTCATCGATGCGTTCGGTCACCGAATTATTGATATAGTCAGATATATCTGCATTATTTTACTTTCTAAGTGTTTAGGTAGTTACGTCACATCCTGATACTTAATTTTTACGGTTAGCGTAATATTTACGTTTTTCGAGTTTTATCAACGGAACCTCGGAAATACCAATAATCTTTTTAGTGTAATCTATAGTTATCCGTTTATCTTGAAGTTTTTGAAAGTCCAAAATTTTGTTAACTTTCCCTCTCCCTCTTGGCTTGTTCCTAACAGGCCAAACCACAATGAAAGACAACATCAAGTCTCAAATAAATTCAAAGAGGAATCTTATCTTTAATTTGAAATTTTTGGAAGCATGCAAGTGGTGTAAAAGAACTCTTGTCTTTATTGCATCAAGCATGGACCACAAACCCACTAAACAAAAAATCAAGAGAATATGAAATTAAATAGATGCTTTATTAGTTAAACCTACCATGAACCACCAAACCCCCCCCCCCCCACCCCCCCTACCCTCCCCTTGTTTTTGTCATTCGAACCCAAGCCACACACACCCTTGGTGAGTGTGTTTTGGCCTACTTAGCATATGGTTTTCCATTGCTTGTAGCAAGACCCTTAATCGCCAAAAAACCTACTTCACATTCTATAAATACTTTGTGATAAAACTTAGGGTTCTCATTCATTTCATAGCCTCAAAAATTGTTTTCTCTTTTTCCTTTTTACTTCCTAGCTTACGACCAACAACAACAACAACCATTCCATAGTTTTGATTCCTATCAAGATTCATCCATTCCAAGATCATTTCTAACTATATCTAAGGGTGTTCCAAGGGTTTGATCATTGTTTTTAAGGTTTTCTAAATATTTCAAGAGTTAAGGTTTTGATATTTCAAGGAGGGTTTGCAAGATTATATGGGTTTAAGATCTAAGGATTTTGGTAGAACGTTGTGTTTTCATAATTTAACTCATCTTCTTACTTGTAATTGTTCTAATTCTAGCTCTGTGAATTCTATAAGGTTTCTTATGCAAGTTTAGGCTTAGGTGTTTTTGTGATTTTGAAAATAAAACAAGTTATAACATAAAACTAGTATTGTTTTAATGATATTTTTGATTACCATGAAATAACTGTTTAGAACAAATTTACAACTCGTATACAAATACAAATATTTATAAAGATAAAGAAACAAATAATACATACCTTCGGAAGCCGGTCGCTTAAAACCGGCTAAAAGCGAATCAACAGAACTATTGAGATCAAGACTACCAACCAATGTAGACCTACCAACCAAACTATCCTTATCGGCGTACATGGATGAATATTTAAACGAAGAAATTAAAGGATCTGAAGCAGCGAGATTCCTGTAATAAGATGGATCTGATGGTGCGTATTGATCGACCAGTGATTTCGTTGATTGATCTGATGATGTGCCGTATCCGTCGTAGAGATGGTTCGCCATTGTTGATTGTCGATCAAACCCTAAAAGGTTGTTTAGTTCACTTGTTGTTTTGACTGGGGAGTAAAACATGTATTAGTTAGTAGATATATAGGGTGTGTTTGGGCTAGGGCTGGGCCATGGGTGGGGGGTGGTGCTGGGCTTGTGCCTTAGCCCGGAGCCGGATTGGGCTTGTATTATAATTTGAAATTGAAAATTTGTATTTTTTATATTTGTTTGGTAAATTGGTTGAGGTTGTGACTTATTATTGCAAAATTATTAAAAATGACATAATTAAATGAGTTTTTGGTATATGTTAAATATATATTTGTGGATAAATAAGTAATTTATGATTCAAAAGCTTCGGGCTAGAGTTTTTTTAGCCTTTTTTATGGGGCTGAGGCTTATAGAAACTTATGACTTATAAGTCATTTCATAAGCCCGCGTGACAAACGAGAATTATTTTATAAGCTGACATATTTTAAAAATACAAGCCCCGATAAGACTTACTTTGATTTTAAAAATACAAGCCCCGATAAGCTTTTGGTTTCGTATATCATATCTTAGTCCTGAGACGCGTCATTCCTTTAGGTGACGGCTAGGATTGTGTATCATCTTTCTCTTACGTGATTATCATTCGCTCATCACTCTAAGGTGAGTGCATAGCCTCACTTTTACTCGTTTTAAATAAATGTTTTACAACTTGGGGTGAACAACATTGCTTGTTTTAAAATTTGGACACAAGTGTTTTCAGTTATCATTTCCTGTTTACGTGTTGCCTAAGTAGCGATTAGACCACTATCATGTCTGAACCATCATGAACCGTTAAGTAAGCGCGAATATTATAAATAGATCTACTTGGGACTAATTATCCCTATCCGGGTAAGCAAGTACTTACTTGTTTATGTGTCTATGAACAAACATATATATTTCATGTCAGGAATTCTTTGGGGTGTCTTGGTCGGACATCTGTAGGGCAATATCATCACTTGCATATTATGTGTATCTCCTAATTTAGCATTAGTGTCATGAGCTTAGCGCAACGTAAATACTTTTCATGTGATATTGTATTTGTTATAATAGTCACATCACTTTTAAAATCTTGTGGTCCAACCTTACACCAATTCAAACCTATGAATTCACCAACTTTATGTTGGCTGTTTTAAGCATGTTTTCTTAGGTGTTTAGTTGGATTGTCCTTGAAGTGCTATTTGATGTTGCATGCATTGCTGGATGTTTTTCAAGAATGTTTATCTTTAAACTAAAATACTCGTTGTCTTAAAAACATGTTATGATTCTGCTGCATTTTACTTAAGCTTCCGCTAAAACTATTTCATTTATGTCAAGAATATTGTAAGACTTACTTTGATTTTCCAAAGCAACGATATATGTTTTATCAAACGTCCATATAGTGGTCATTTACTTGATCTTATGTGATGTATGCAATGACGTCACGCCTCCGGACACGTATATCGTCCAGGCCCCGTTTAGGTGTGTGACAGATTGGTATCCAGAGCCAAGGTTATAATGAACCAGGCAGCTTATACTAGGTCTGGTCTATAACCAGTATGTGATCTTACGTGTTCTTACCTGCTTCTATATATATATATATATCTAATAATAATAACATCTTATATATATATATATAAGTACAAAATTATATATCATATTGCCATAATTACTTTATACATCATTTTGCCATATCATATTTTGCATCATACTTATTTTCTCGGTATTGCACGCACTTAGCATGATTTCATATAAAGATATTTATATAAACTTTTGCTTGTGCATGTTATGGCAGCTTCTGTTATTCCTATTTCGTCGGATTCATCTGAGGAGAGTGTGGGTTATCATGTCCCGCGAATGATTCTTTTCGGCGTTATTCTTGCCATTATCCCTGTTTATCCATGTGGTTCCTGCTCAGGTTCCCATTGTACCTGCTGATCCTTTAGTTGCACAGGAGATGAGAGCAGTTTCTGTCACCTCACCTGCCGGAGTGCTTGATTTGGTGGATTATTCATTTTCTGATTCTGATCTATCAGAGGATTCCTTACCTCCAGCGCCAGAGTTACCATTGGTTTCACCCTTCTTGTGTTCTGATGACTCGGAGGCGGACAGTGAGTCCGAGCCTGCTGAGTAGAGACCCGAGAGGCATGAGTCTCTTGTCGCTCATGATGTTATGGTTTCAAGGTGGATGTACAGGGTCAAATCTAGGTCATCCTCACCGTCGAGATCATCATCTCACGACACATTTGCACCATCATCTGAGTTTCTCGTTGCCTCTATTGTTGCCTTACCCGGTATTCGTCAACGGCTAGCAATTCTTATTTGACCCGGGGAGGCTATCCCTTTCGGTCGACCTTACCGCACCCACCCTAATGGGTCGCGTAAGTTGTTGACTGCAAGGAAGAGAGTTAGACCTTTTTGATAAGTGTAAAATACACATATCCGTTTGTACCTAAAATAACCCAATTAAACCCAAAACAGACCAAAAAATGGCAAAAATATGCTTGTATTTGTGTTTTGTGTGTGCAGGTACGGATAAATCAAAAATCACAAGAAAGTAGTCAAAAACGGGCAAGCACGGACACGAGAATCAGAAGAGTACAAAAAGAAGCCAAAGAATCAAAGCCGAAGCCAGAAAAGTCAAGCCTCAGTCAAAATCAGCCAAGAAAAGTCAAAGTCAGTCAAAGTGGTCAGACTAAGTCAAACACAAAAAGACAAATCCTTAAAATATTTCACTTTGGTCCCTCAACTCTCACAAAAGTCCAAAAATGTCCCCTCACCTCTTATTGGGCCCTAGATTCCTTATTGGGCCTGAAAAACCCTAAATGGGCCTTACCCGGATTCATAAGCCCAAAACCCTAACCCATGTTCCTTTTTATAAACCACAAGGGCTAAACTTGCATTTTTCGAAAGTTATTTATAACTAGAAAAAGGAAAAGAGAACACAAGGGCCAAATTTGCAAACTCCTCAAAGTTGTAACAGTTTTAACTGTCAAAAAAGGGGCGCGAAACCCATTTACTATTCACATATCGTCTCCAACAAGTTACCAAGGTAAAACGAGAGGGCTTTCTCAAATTAAGGGCTAAGGACGTCAATTAAAGAGCTCATAAGTGCAAGGCAAGGGTTAAATCAGTCTTTCCAAGGGATTCATTAGCTCAAGATCAAGCTCAAGTACACGTCAGCAATGGTAAAGCACACAAAAGACGTGGGTTTTGCACTAAACTCACTCACAAAGGAAGCACAAGCTGTCACATCAAGGAATGACAGCTTGGCAATCCTTGAGTGCACACAATGATCAAACGGCTTACAATAGCTTCCCCAATGATTGAAGAATCCAACGGGCATGATTAAGAGGAGCGTGGGCAAGGCAAGAGGGTCTGGAAGCTTCACCAAATGCCTATAAAAAGGGTCTCAATCTTCACACACACACGCGTAGCCTAGATTTAGTTGTAGCTTAAATTTCAAATTCCTAGCTTAATGTTGTTTTTAATATTGTAATTTTCCTTTTAAAGCATTGTAAGCAAACTTTTTATTAATGAATTCAGTTGTTTTAATCTCTCAAAATCTCTATATTTCATAAGCTCTATTTTGATATTAAGCCAAAATTTCTTAATAAGCTCTTAATAAGCTCTTTCAGTCTATAAGCTGAAATTAAGCTTAATCAATTCAGAATTAATCCTTTCTAAACATTAGACCAGTCTAATTTACATTTACTATGGAATGCATTGGAATTGAGTTTTTTGAAGGGGGTCTTAACTTGGAAGAGATCCCAAGGACTTATACCCTAGCTTATTAATAAGCTAGGGAGCTTGTAGCTGCCAAATTTGGTTACTCTTGTTTAGCTAGAGTAAATTGTAAGTTTCTCTTTGAAAACCTTTATTTCTAGCTTAAGTAAATCTCTTATTGCTTGTAATTGCTAGATTTGCTTATTTGCTTGCTTATTATCTGTTTATTTTTGCTTTTTATCTCTTATATTTGCTTATTAGTTCATTCTCTTAATCTGTTTTTGCTTGTCTTAGTTTAGATCATAGTTTTCCATATATTTGTCTTAAAAAACCTTAAAAAACCAAAAATATTAGGAAATTAGTTAAATCTTAGACTATTGCTAAATCAGTTGTTAATTCATGTTAATTAGGTTTGTTTAAAGCTATAAATTATCTGGTATTAAGTTTCTAATAGGTAGAATTCATTTTAAAAAGCTTTATCAAATCTGTCAATCTTTATAAGGGGTGTTTGGCACAAGAAAGTTTGACCTCTAATAGTCAAAATGACTTGTGCAAATTATTTGAGTCAGCTTTAGTATCTCTTAAAAACATTAGGTGAGAAGTTTTTACAAGTTAGATTTTGAAAATGAAAAGTTTAGAGCTTATTTTAATAGTGTCGGCACCAGGGTACTTAGGAGTTTAGAATTTATAGCTTAATTTTGAACTTAGCTCTTTGAGCTATTGTTGGTGTTTGCATTTAGTTTGCAAGCACTCACTAAGAGTGTTTAAGTGCAGGTTTACCCTTAGGTAACCTGCACTACTTGGTTTGCACTTGTGCCAAGTGTAGCAGTACTAACTAATAGTTAGTACTGCTGTCACTTTTAGCTTAGATTTCAACTAGGTACTCATAGGTTTTAGGCTCTAAGATTCAAGTAGGATTTAGATTAGTTGTAGCTTAATATAGATTAAGTCTTAAATTGCATTTTCTAGCTTATTTTCCTAGTTTAAATTAGCTGTCAAAGTCACAAAATTCATAAAACACCAAAAACAGTAGCAGTTTTAAAATTAGCTTTTAAAATTCTTGTTTTTAGCTTATAGGTCTAGATTTTAAGGTTGAAATTGGTTGCTTATTAGTTGTTTAATAAGCTAGCAAAAGCTTAAGGTCCAAATTGGCTTATTGAGCTTTTTAGCTTAATTGGATTTTGTGCCTTTAAGTGTTCTTGTTAAGTTTAGCAATTTCATTATCATTTTAAGTTGCTTTAAGGTGTTTTCAGCTTTTATTTCTTTTCATTTATAGCTTAAGCATCTCATAAGCTTTCTAGATCACTTTTCCTTTTTAGATTTGAGCTTAAAATGAGCTTGTTATAAGCTTTTAAGTGAAAATAAGCCCAAAAGTCCACTCACTGTAACAGCTTTTAGATAAGCTGTTTTTGAGCTTATTACTTAGTTTAAGGTTAAGTCCCGTTTGTTAAAGTAGCTTATTTTAGTCTCCTTATTAAGTCCTAGTATTTAGTTTCTCAAAAAAGTAAAAAAAAAGGTGCAAAAAGGGGTTGCCCACACTCGAACCCACGACCTCTCAGTTATAAGCCCAACGTGTTAACCAATTGCTTCAATAGCTCATCCAGTGTTACTTCCCCACATTTAATACTAGTACACAATTTCATTTCTCTTTTCTAAAATAAGTCGTAGCCTAATAAGCTCGTTTGAGGGCTTATTCGTTTAGAATTTTGGTCTTTCTTATTTTTCTTGTGTTCCTGCTAGTATTTAGGATTTACCCTGAATTTTATAGATTTTTCCAGCTTTTATTTTATTTTTAATCAATTTTCAAAAGTAAAAACCTTATAAAATCAATAAAAAATAGAAAAAGTTTCAGAAAAATATAAAAAATAGTTTTTAGTTTTATAAAAAATAGCTTTAGGTTTACATCCAGTAAAATCATTTTTACACTTTTTAGATCTTAAATTTCATTTTTGAGCTTTTATTTTAAACAAAATATTTTTTTGATAATTTTTGTATTTTTTATGAATTAAATAAACTTTTAACTAAATTAAATTATAAAAAATATTAAATGATTACGAAAAATTCTGAAAATTTTTCTAAAAATACTAGACACCTTGACAGTCCTACGAAAAATAAGAGACAAAAATAAGCTCAACAAATAAGCCCAAAAATAAGCTTATTCAGCTTATAGGCTTATAAGCTCAAAACCCCTTTAAATAATTGAGGCCATTTATTCTTGATAACGAAAAAGACCCAAGGGCGCAGTGGTTAAGTGTGTGTGTAAAGGGGGTTTGTATCGCTTGGTCCCGGGTTCGAGTCTTGCTCACCCGGGTCAAGTGTCTTTCCCCCTTTTTTATTTTTCGAAAAACTCTAGGGTAGAAAATGAACAAAAGTAAAGTGAAAGGTAGGCGGGTTAAATAACTAAGCCCTTGAGTCTTTAACGAAAAAGACCCAAGGGCGCAGTGGTAGAGTGTGTTGGTTATAAAGGGGATGTATCGCTTGGTCCCGGGTTCGAGTCTTGCTCACCCGGACCAAGTGTCTTCCCCTTTTTTTTTTTTTTTGAAAACTCAAAGAAGCAAAGTTGTTAAGCTCGTGGGGCTTAACAACTTTGTCTTCTAGAGCTTTTTATGAAAAGCAAAGAATAAGCTTAAAAATAAGCTTAAACTTGACAGAAATGCTTAAAAAGACTTAAAGCTAGAAAAAAGCTAAGTCCTTTTGGACTTAGGGTCGAATTAAGCTAGGACAAGAACTAAAATAAGCTAAGGGATCTAAACTAACCTAAATGAGCTAAAAAGAAAAGGAAAAGCTATACTAAATAAGCTGTGGGAAGCTTATTATGTCAGAAAAGCTTAAAATGAGCTTGAAAGGCTAAAATGCTTAAGGCTTGGACAAATAAGCTAGAAAAAGGCAAAATAAGCTTAACAACTAATTATCTAATCTAAATAAGCTGTAAGAACACAAGGGAGCTTATGGAATAAGCTCAATAAGCCAGAATCAAAAAATAAGCAATCCCTCAGCCTAAGGGACTCAAAAACAGCCAAAGGGCATGTTTGGGCTTAAAATTAAGCACACAAATAAGCTCTTCAAGGTCTGAAACTTTGAGGGCTTATCTAAGAGCTTATAAACTCTTAAAATAAGCCAATAACTTGAGCTTAAATTGGCTTAAAGGCTGAGGAAATTAAGCCTAAAGTCTCCCCTTTGCACCAGGGGAGCTTTAAGGCTAATTTTCAAGGGCTTATTTGACAGCTTATTTTAAGCTGTCAAATAAGCTCTAAAAACACAAATAAGCTCAAACAGATTGAGTGCACTAGCTAAACAGCTTGTGCACCAATTTTGAGCTTTTGAAAACCATTTTTACTTGCTTATTTTTGGTGTTGAAAATGGTCTTTTGGTTTTTAGAAACTGTGACCAAGAGGAACTTGGTGAACTTTGACTTACCAAAGTCAAGAGACAAAAGGCTTTTGACAGCCTTTTTTTGGACACTCAAAACACACTCTTTTAGTGCTAAAACTTAAACCACAAGTGCTTAACCAAATAAGCACTTGTGGGTTTCTAAAAAAAAACTCACAGTGATGAAATAGTTTTAAGAACTTTAGAAAACCATTTTAAAACCTTGGAAACTTTTGAAAAGGCTTTAAATAAGCTTAAAACTTAAGCTCAAATTCACTAAATGGCCTTAACCCATAGTCAAAACCACTTTGACCCGTTTTTAAGCTTATGCCAAACACCCCTTTACTTCAAAACTGTCAAGGCAAAGTGACTTTAAAATCTATTTTAACACTAAAACTTTTAAAACTTTTTATCTACTCTTACTTATATTGACCTACTTAAACTATTTTAACACTAATAGTCCTAGCTTATTAAGAAAAATAAGCTAGTTTCTCAGCTAGCTTATTACACTAAATATGACAGAATTGAGAGATAAGCTAATATAACACAAAATTATGCAATAAAAACTTAAAACAGCCAAATAACAATTCTAAACTAATGTGTTTACAAAGATTGAAAGCAAATAAGCTAAAGGTTTAAGCTAAAAATTAAGCTAAGTGAGAATTTAGAAATGAAACCTTGGATTTTTTTTTTGTTGTCTCAGTCACAAAGCCATCTTTCTGTGTGAATGGCTTAAAATAATACTTAAAGTGGCTCCCTAGCCTCTTACCCTAATCCTGAGCTTAAAAAAGCTCCATTAGCTCTGGGAGCTATTACCTCCTATTGTGCTTCCAAAATTTGAATGAACTTGAATGAAAAAGGAAGGTATTGAACATTAATGAACAAAGACAGTTCATATAAGCTTTTAACAAGTTGTGTAAAACTTTTGAGCTTAAGGTAAAATGTCATTTTAGCTAAAAAAAACTGGCTTATTACGAGCTTTATTGCTAAAAAATGCTTATAATTGAAAATTTAAAACATAAACACGATTGAACTTACTTCATTAATAACCTAAGAAGAAGTACAAGGTCTTATTAGTAACAACACTTAAACTGAATTGAAAAGATTTTGAGACTTTAATTGCATGAACAATACACGAATTTAGAAAAATTACAAAGGAATATTTTAAAACTAAAAGCTTAACTCTGCTAATTTCGTGGTCTTCATCTCTTTATAGCGAGTCTTTGGTGTGTTAGTTGTGTTGAGGAGGGGGGAAAGCAAACAATCTTAGCCCTCCAAATTTATCCGAATTCAATCTTGGTGTCGGAATTAAGCCTTGAGGGGTGTTTGGGCTTGCCAATTGGCACAATTTGTAGCTGGGAAAGGTAGGGACGTGAGGGGGAAGATGAATAATCCATGGAGGAATTGGGGTTGCGCTGGTTTATAAGGGGTGACGTTAACCCCGTGAGTCGTGAGTGGGTTTTGGGCGGGGAAAGATACGACGCGGGAAAATTGGTTTGGATTATTAAACAGAGTGAAGTTTTGTGAACTTGGCAAAAATGGCCCCTCATGGTTTCTTGTAACTTTGCACCGTAGGTCTTGTCTTGTTAGATTTAACTTCTTGGGGGACTTGGCAAAACAAGTCCCCACAGGAGTTATGTAAAACTTCTTTGCACATTTGGTTCTCCTTGGTGTATACAACGTTAGGGGGTTGCGCGGGTTTTGCCCCCCCACTTATCACTTTGAGTATTTTGCACAATCACCCCTTGTGGTTATTTTTCTCTTTTCTCTTTTAAAATACAAGTTTAGGGATTTACAATTTCAGTCCCTAAACTTGTATTTCTTTGTCTTTTGGCCTCGGGGTTGACTTGGGTTGACTTTGACTTTGACCAGTTGACTTTTCTGTTGACTTTTTGACTTGATTGACTTTCCGGCTTTGATTTGGCTTTGTCTTTCACAGTCTTTTCCATTCCGAGTCCGGTTTTGTCGTTTTGGCTTTGTTTTTCGTCCTTTTCTTAGTTATCCGTTCCTGCACAATACAATTAGCAAAACAAGCATATATTTGGCAAGTTCAAAGAAACCAAGGGAGTCTGAGGCATCTGCTTCCAAACAACATCCAACTCTCTCCTCAACTGGATGGCAGATCACTGACACAAGAGAGGCTGGTGTTGACTCTTCGATGCACAGATCTGATCCCGAATCGGAACATTCTGAACAATCTTCAGATGACATTTCAATGCAGGATGAAGGGAATGACTCAGATATGGAGGACACTGACAACGCTCACATTCCCAAGGTGTCGACCACTACGTGGTTTAAGCCGATTCCAGAAAGCGAGAGACCTGCTACACCTGAACCAGAATGGACCATTCCCCCGAATGATTTCCCGGAGCCAGAACATAACTGGGCAAATGCATACGCCACAACGTATAAAGTTCCTGATGAAAACAAGCTTCAAAGGAAGACGTATGATATTGGGTCATTCATCAAATGGTTCTGCAGACGAACAGGAAAGAAGAAGCTCTGCAAAGCTGATTTAGAAGGTCCAGCATTCAACCTTGTTAAAGCCTTTCACAAGAACAGCGTCTTTCTTCAATACCAGATGGATGAATGCCATAAGCTGCTGACAAATAAGGTTGACTTGAGTAATCCTGAGGGTCATCAAATTCCACAAAATATAAATGAACCACTGCCCTTAGGAGGACCACCAGGTCAGGTAACTATTCAACCACAATTCTTCTTCAATAAGGATCTGGATTATCTGCTGACAGGTGACAATGAGTGAAAAATTGCTTATCCTATCCCAAGCTCAAAGCCGCTCATTAACTAGACTTTGGCTTGAAGAATTTGTCCATCGTCTGTGGTTGAGAGTGAACGCGAATATGACATCAGTGCGGTCTATGGCATCACTCACTAGTGGTTTAGGAGGAAGGAATTCTATATCAACAAACACAGTGAGTCCTCTGATCGTGAAGCAGTCAGATCGCAGATGCGAATTCTTAGTGTGATCAATGTCAAAGTGTTTGAAAAATATGGATACAACTACCTAAGAGAGATAATTCTTTGCCGAGCTGATTACCAAGAATACAAGATCTCGGAAAAGAATCTCAAAAATCTTCATCCAAATGATTTTGAAGATCTGTTCCTTCTCGATATTCAAGAAAAGCTCAACCATCTGCCCAAGACAGACAAGACTAGTCTTCACACTACAGTCAACATGTGGATAAGAAACCTGGTGATCAAAAATCGTGTGGGAGACTTACAGCTCAGGATTGAAAGTTATCAAACAAAGATCAACCTTGAACGTCCTAATTGGGATGCAGCCGACTATTACTTCAAAAAAGACTATACGATCGTCCTAAGCACAAGAAGCAGTTGTCTCACAGAGACAGTAATGATCAAAGATAGCTGTGAGGGGAATGAGCTTCACAAGTTTGTGATGGTTACGTTGTCAAGAGTCATGGAAAAGCTGGACAATGGTTAAAGACTTTCATTGTACGAGTCAATAAGGGCCTGGAGACTGGAAGTGGTCAGTAGGAGACAAGAGAAGAAGCAAAGACTTCATCACAGCACTCTTTGAGGGAAAAGACTACAGATCAAAGGATCTATCGAAGTCTAGAAAGGCTTTGTTGGAGGAAGAATAAGCGATATTCGCGCACTACAGGCTGATCAAACAGAACACATGACGTCATCGTCATTACAATCAAAGGTCAATTATTTCTTATTGTGAATAATATAACTATGTACATTAGTAGCTAGTTAATCTCTTGATGGTTAAGTGTAGGAGTAATTTATATCCCTCAACGATTGAGGGGGAGCAGTTATATGTCTCTTACACGACTTGCGAATTAAGGCCACACTTTTCTCCTAAATTTTATAACATATTTAAATCAATTGATATCCAAAATGTCAAAGGGTTTAAAATTTTATAAGGGGAGATAATGTGTTTAAATTATATGTATAATAAAGAACGATGATGATTGAGGACTCATCTACTGCCCAAACGTGCTACAAAATTTTGATTACACGAGATCATTTTGAGGGGGAGCGTTTCTAAAAAATGTCAAAAACAATCGAGGTACTAAACGCTTTGATATTTATATCATAATATACTCCGCCCAAACGTGCTAAACAATTTCGAATACCGAAGCACATTTTGAGGGGGAGCGTTTCTGAAAAATGTCAAAAATAATCGAGGTACTAAACGCTTTGATATTTATATCATAAGTACCTTAATTGAATTTTCAATTGGTTTTATGGAAAGGAGAACTGTACCAAAAGACCGACCATGCATTTTACTTAATTGGAGTTATAAGGTTGGTAAGGTTAGGTACTATTCCCAATGATCCAGCCATAACCGGAGGGATCTACCCAGGGACAATCCACTAGTTAGTGTAGAAGTCCTTAGGTATGACATGGAAAAGGAGTAAAAGTGAGAATAAGGGAAAAGTGCCGACTGAGATGGAGCTAGTACTGGAATAAACCCAACAAGGTTCTAGTCATGAAGTCTCGGTAAGCACTGAAGGGGTTGAAGAATAAAGAATTGTAAAGATAAAGGGTGTAAAGAAAGAAGCCCTCCATTACTTAGGCAGAAACTGGGTCATTCATATGCATGCCAGAATTACTAAGATGATGTTGTCATTGAGATCGACTATCATGGACCCAGTGATGCAATGCACAACCCTCCCTAGCCACTCAGAATCTTTCAAAAGATTTCGTTTTCATTTTTCACGGAGGGGACTAATACTGCTATCTATTTACTTTCTCACTCCGGGAGTTAGTTGATATTGAACAGGGGCAGTGCTCCAGCCTCGATTACTAGAACCAAATGCACTATTGAGTACTAGAGCCAACGAGATCGTCAATTATCTCATCTAGGAAAACCAACATATCCTAATTCACCTTATCTTTCAACACGGTGGAAAAAGGGCTATCCCTAAGGAGTCCTACGCATTATCATTGTGATATTGCCAGAACATCCGAGTGAAACGATGGTTTTTCACAATGAAGATGGAAATCCTGCTAGAGCCAACATCAAACAAGCTCTAGGTAGGTGACTTGTGCGATTCTATAAGAATCAATCTTGTGACAACTGGAAAGAAACGATGGTGCGATTCTGTGTGAATCAATCTTGTTCCAGTATAAGAATTGACGGTTATTGATCATTTGACAAACAATCAAAACTCTCGAAGTGTTACAAAATTCTTTCATAAGAAACACTTAGTCTGTCTTTTCAAATCAATTTTCTCTTTATTACTAACTGTTTCATTACAGGATATCTTAAAGATGGAGATGGAGATGGAAATTCCCAGTTCCTGAGATGTCAAGTAAATAACCGAATGCCAAGACACGACCTACACTTGTTATGATGAAAGACCTCATAAAGGTGTCAAAGCTTCCGCAAACTCTGATGTCATGTATTTCTTCACAAGTGCACAAGATGGCGATCCATAAGATGATGTAAGATTATGTTTGGGAGATGATCTCAAGAAAGCTCAAGATCACAGTCAAAGACAAGCGTAAGATGAATCAAAAGATTACTATCCCAAATGTACAAGATATCAAATGTCTACGAGCTAAAGACTGAAGTGATTAAAGTTTGGTATTTTCAGGGGTGACCTCCCTTAGGGGGAGATTGTTAGATATTAGAAAAAGACTCGGTCACCCCGTGTATTTTACTGTTTATTATAGCTCGTAGTTTAATAGTTAATAGTACGTTTTTCGGTTTTAAGTCGGGTACGAATACCCGGTATATTGTAAGTACTATATATAGCATCTTCCAACTTTGGAAGAGGCAAGCTAGTCATTATTTTACTTTCATAGAAAAACACTTTCTCTCTCTAGATATTCTCTCTCAAGTGTTTCTCTCTCTAGAAACTAGCCAAATCCAAGAATCGACCCCGTGTTATGATATAGGATATACCACATATGTGATTTGGTGTAATGATGATTAATTTTTCTAGTTTCAGACATGTCAATATGTATTTTGTGAACTTGATGTTTAGAAATTGATATGATGTCTTATTACATAGTTTCATAGTTAGTTTACATATCATGGTTTTATAATTTTATTTCATTTCACAAACCCACGGGCGATGGGTACTCACGGGCATAGGTATGGGTAAAAAGTTGTACCCATTGGTGGGTGGCGGGTGAGAAAAAAATCACGAGTTCAAATGACGGATTTAATGAACCCATACCCATTACCCGCATGTGACATCCTTACTTTTATGCAATTTGCCTATATTCAATATTGCAACCCAAATAAAAGTCAACATTGCAAATTAATTTCTTTAATAACTATGTTTATTTTGATCCTTGCCTTTTTGGAGAAAAAGTGTTTAATTAAGTGTTCTTAAATATGGTTGTGGGCTAGCACTACAATGAAAATAGTATAGGACTACTAGCTAGGTATTTAATGTATAAATGTTTTTAAAAGTCAATCGAGATAGGCCAACTTAATTATACTAGAAGATTATACAAGACTTTACACTGTGCTTATGATCACATAGCAGTAGAATATTTTGTCTCTGCTTTGTTAAAGTAATACTTGCTTCATGAGCGTGATATTAATTTTATGTATGGAGTTGATATACACATCACACAAAATAACGTGTACACTACAAAAATGCATATGTGGTGTTGTACCATATACATTACGCTGTAATTTTGTGGTGTGCACATCACTTTGTGTGGTGTGCATATCACCTCCCTTTATGTATACGAAAAAGGGTAATCGACGTTTTATTTCATAGGCAATGGGCCTGTTTTGTTTGTATTTCTTCTTTTCGATCGGGTTCCTTCCTTTTTAATCTGTTTGTTTGGAAAGGTGGAATGTTGTTTGTTTGTAGTTTTTTCTTGTTGTGTTTAATATATCATTGCCTTTCAAAAAAAAGTTTAACAGCTAACATGAGAGATAAATTGCGTAACATCATAAGTGAACAAAAATAAAAATATGATTTGTTATTTTGAACTCATGGCTTTTGTTCTACGATGTATGTCCTCTAGCAATTATGATCATAAAAATCATATAATTAAGACCAACACTCGTTTTTTTCAAGTAATCTGAACAACAAAAAATCTTATTCGTTTACCACTAAAAACATATAATTAGCCAAAAACTAATATTCTAAAACAATCTATGTAATACCTCTAGTGGTCTATGTTAGTTTTGTTGGTCTAGTGGTCTTGTATGAAGAGAAGGAATGTCGTTTGTCTATGTCGTTTTTGTTGTTTTATATATTGCTGTCTTTGAGAAAAAATTTTATTAGTTGTAGTAATTGTGTGAGTCATGTACAATCTAGTTTGTGTAAAGGATTATTCCAAAATACAATACGAGGACATTAGGGCCTAATATACTAGTATTAACGAGTGAATTTAGGTCGATATATAAGACAATTCATATATAAAATGCTATTTCGCGGTTCCCTTTTTTTCCTATTAAGGAAACAATACAAATATACAATGCTTAATTAAGTTTTTTTTGACAACCTTGCATTGTACGATTAATTAAGATACACTTGTTTTTCTATATACAAAGTATTGTTAAATTGAATGCATCAAAATCAAAATTCAAAGTATGAAACAATATTAATGTATTGTTACTTCATCCATGTCAACAAAACTTACATGCATGAGAATTATGCGACGTGTATCATACGATGAGTTGGTGATCTCGTTAGCAAAACTTTTTTTTTTCTCTGATGGCTCACTCCTGCAATGATAAAACAAAACGAATCTATCTAGCTAGTACAGATATAACAATATCTATTAACAAATTTGTTTAACAATCTCTCTATTTGAGGAATTAATATTAATCGAGCTTACAAACCCGTTTGCTCAAGTACATTATTAGCCTAGTAACCATGTACTTAGACCCTTTTTATCATGCAAAAAATTGCCAAACTAAAAAAGAAACACAACAAACAGCAGGCAAATTAAAAGCTAATTGGATTAGCCAAAGTGAAAATTACCAAATCAACCTATTTCAAATCTATTTTTCTTGCTGCAACCCTGACAAAATCACTTTACCAAAACAACCTAGTTCATCGCGCAATATGGGCAGTTGACAACTCGAAGTACACGTGTCATAATGGTATTGATTTTGACGGAAAAAAAAACAAATAAAAGTTGATCGCGCATTTTTTTAGAGTTGAGACATTTTTTTATTTTTTTTCGTCTCATTCTTGTGTTAGTCATCTCGCATTTTTGAGAGTTGAGAACATTTTTTTAATTTTTTTTTGTCTTGTGTCAGTCATCACGCAAAAGGAAGGGTGGATATCTTTTTGAAAGTCGTGCATTGATTTTACAATTCCATGGAACGAAATGACTAATGCATGGGCTTTGATTTTACAATTCTATGCAACGTAATGTCATATCTAGCAGTATGATTTTTGTAGTTTTTCACCATTCTGATAATATAAATGATAGTTGAATGAACGTAAAATTCATAGTTCGTATGAAAAGCAAATAACATTAGTTGATTAGAACCAAATATTCTAAAATTTGTTGGCTGCTTTGGGTTTTCTGGTGGTTTATAGGTTGTTTTGCTCCGTTGTTTGTGTCAACGTATCGATTTTTGGTTGCTCCGGTGTTTTTAGTTGGTTTTGCTCCGACGGTCGTCTGAAGAATTTAGTTTGTTATTGTGTTTATAAGATGGATTTGAGCAACTACGAGGTATAATTTTTTTTAATTGGTTACTGCGTTTAATATTTTTGTTTTTTTTATGTTTATATGCGTAGTAATATATGCAATTTATTTATAATTTAGGTACCTCGTGTTCTTATCACATGTCGAAGTAGAATGAGTTTGATTAAAAATATTAGAAAACTAATTAGGAGCACTCGACGGGAAGGATTATTTAAATTTTAACAAAAAAAAAACCCTAAATATCTCAACTGATATACTTGAGCGATCAACTAATATAAAAACAAAAAAAGTTTTAAAAAAGTTCTCAACTTATATAAATGCACGATCAACTTTTTTTAATATATTTTTTTAAATTCGTAACTTTCATTTTGCTAGTGACACGTGTTCTTCGAGTTTTCAACTTATATACATGCGCGATCAACATGATTGTTTTGGAGAAAAAAAATTGTTAGGGTTGCAGCAAGAAAAATAGATTTGAAATATGTTGATTTGGTAATTTTCTCATAGCCAAACTCCCATACAATTTGCCTAACACATGACAATTCTTATCTTCAAAGCTCAATTCTTTTCTTTATTTTCACACCAAAACCTAATTCATTTTGATACATGTCATTAATCTTCAACACTTGTAACTTTCTCCTAATTATATCCTTATGTCACACCCCGTAAATTCCCGGTTAGTATTCCGACTCACTCCGGTCATCTACTTTAAATTTTATTCGTTACGTTAAAAATCTGACAGTTTACCGGGGGACTAAACTGCGTAAAAACTGAGAAACGTCATTGGATGCATTCCGGCACCGGTTATAAATTAATTTAGGTATTATATGTGCTATATTAGCTTTCCTGAGTGTTTCGCGATTTTTAATCACTTCCGATATCAATTTTAGGATCTTATCTCTTATATTGCGTTTTTCGCGTTTTTGACCAAACGGAACCCCGAAAACTCAAAATCTTTTCGTGTAAACTCAAGTTATCGTTTTTCTCGTGTCATACTACTAAAAATTTTGTTCACCTCTTTTCCCTAGCCAAATGTGGCGCCTAAACCACAACAACAAGTATACTTGGACTCAAAATAAAAGAAATGACATCTTATTTTGGGAATCCCACCCATGTGTGCATGGAAGATAAGAAAATGACTTATGAATGAGTCATTCTCATGCACATATCACTAGTATTGACCCTCGTGTGTTTACTTAAACATTCTTACAACTTTGACTAGCAAATTTTGAACCATGATCATATCACTTGAACTTTAGCTAGAAAACTTGACCCACTTGGTTCTTTTGGCTTGCCCATGCCGAACCCAAAACCCACACACACACTTTGGTGTGTGTAGGTTAGTCACTAGGTCACAAGTGTGCATTTTGAACCTTAAAACCCTAACTCTTCTACTATAAATAAGAACACTTTCTCACACTTAGGTTATAACACATTTCACTAGCCACAAAATTTTCACACATCTCTCTTCCTCCTCTCCCTTGCTCACGGCACAACACCAACACACAAACACATCCATAACTTTTGATTTCTAGCAAGATCCAAGTATTCTAAGTTTAATTCTAAGGTTATCTAAGGTAGATCCAAGTGTTGGTTGGTTGTTTTTCAAAGATTTCAAGAATTATAAAATTAGGGTTTGTAAAATTATTTGGGGTTTTTATAGATCTATAGTTTGTGGGTATAGATCTTGTGTTTTCTCTACTTGCTCTTCTTGATTTGTAAGTGTTCCTTGAATCTTTGTTGGTTTCATCTATTTTCTTTATAGATCTATGTTTGTTCACAAAGATCCATGTGTTTGTGTTAATTTTTACAAAAGAAATAAGTTAATATTTTGTCATCTTTTATAAAATGGAAGTAAACATTGTTACCACTTTATGTTTATGTCTTATATTATGTTCTTGGTGAGATTGAGAGTTGATGAGAGTTGCAACAATAGAGATTAGGGTGGATTAAGGTTTAGTTTTGTTGGTTGGTTATTGGTGAATAAAGGTTAGGGCAAGATTAGGCACTAATATGCGAGTTGGGTTGATTTTTGGTCGTATTTCGGTAAAACAACCTTGCTGTCCCGAATTAGTTTTGTGGTTTTGAGCGACTTAAAAATGTTTTCATTAGGCGTAAAAGTAGTTTTTGAAGAGCTTATTTCGAATAGATAATTTTTCATATATCACACTTTAAAATCGGACTTAAAACGGCCAAGTTATGGCCAAATGAAACTCGAAACATTGTTCGGCAACATGGATGAATAGTGGGCTGTTGGAAATAGTAAAATGGGTTTCCGGGCACTTTCGGACGATTTTGGATGTTTTAAATGCAAGCGAAACATATAGGAATGTTAAGTAATTATTAATATATCGTTGGCAACGCTTGTAGACTAAAAGTATAAAAAATCGAGAGACATTTGTACCACAAATCGGAAACACACAAAATAGATTTTTAAGAAAATAAATCAAGTTAATGATTGGCTCGATCTGGGAATTAATAAAGGGGTTTCGGGGCATTTCAGACGATTATGGATGTTTTAATGCAGCGAAACACACTAGAAATTTAGTGAGTGTATATTAGTTAGGCAATCTAGAAATGTGCCTTGATATATGAGAGATAATTGAGATTTGATCGGACGCTGTATATAAAATAGTTAGGATGTATATAAAAATGGTGTTTTAACGGTTATTAGATATAATTTAGGCGGTTTTAAACATAAGGTTTAGGCGATTAGAATTAGTTAAGCGATTTGTAAAATATGGAATCTAAGAAAAATAGGTGACGCCTATTAAACGTTGAAACTAAAAAGTTTCCTAAAAAGGAAAGTATCTAAAAATAGTAACTTTTTACGAGTGTCGGGATTTAACTAAGACATGGTAAAGTACAAAGTCTTTTATTACTAAAACGCAAACACACTTGGATGCTTTAAATGATGAACATGCATGCTTTACTTGTTTCTCTGATAAATGCTAAGTCATACCCAATACTTATCTAGGTCGCGGCTAGACCTCCTGATATCTTCATTCATTTGTTGTGGTTATCGGCTTACCCTTGCTTAGGTGAAATTATAGCCTACGTTTTTACTGATTTTACAAAACAGCTTTATACTATGGGGTGAAGAAACATTGTTTGCTTTTTAAATTGGACACAAGTTCTTTATTGCGAAGTTCTTTAACTTGTTTATGTGTTGCTTAAAGTTAGCTTACAAACTATTAACTGCCTACCCAAACTTATCATGAACTGTATAGCTTTCGCGCGCGCACGCTCCGGGTAGGACCGGTGGAGGGAGCGCGATTGTTGTAGAGAGATATTGATCTTATTGGGAGGACTTATTATCCTGTACTCTCAGTCGATCTTGTTCGTTGCTCTTAACGATAGAAGAGTGATAGCTAAAACGGATATAGTGTTTTGTGTCGATTTTGTACATTTTGGTGCGGTACTTTGGTTTGGGGGACAACGGTTTAGGGCAAGGAATTACTATGCGACAGATGGTAGCATGCCCCTGTTTATTAATTTAGCTTCGGTTGTCATGGCTTAGTGCATCAGTAATACTTGTTATGTGATGTTGTATTGTTTTTGTAGTCAATACGTTTTGAAATTCTTGGGTCCACTCTTGTATCAACTTAATTGAATTCACCAACATTATGTTGAAGTTTTAAACATGTTTTCTCAGTGTTCGCTTAGCTTGGATTGATTCTGATGCTATGTGGAGTCTATGTGCTATGTGACTTCGCCAATTTCAAGGACGTATCTATTATTTACTCGTTGCCAATATTAAACTTTGTTTATGATTCCGTACTTTTAACTTAATTCATTAGGGCTTTTGTAAAAACTTAAACTTTATTTATTTTAAGCATACGAGTAACTTTTTCAAACGTCCATGTTATGGTCGTTCTTTATTGCTTTGTGATCGGATTGTTATGACGTCACGCCCTCGGACACGTATTCCGTCTAGGCCCCGTTTGGGGGTGTGACACCTTATGTACCAAAATAAATATTTACTTTTATTTTGTACAAAGTTTTAGATTTCTCACTAACTAGTAGGGGTGAGCATGGTGCGGATCGGTGCGAATTACTGGCATTTCTCTCTCGCTCTCATGTACATCTCGTCAATTGCTGAGATTAATAAAAGTATAAGAACCGCAACAGTGCGGGCATTCGCCTGCGGTTTCGGTTTGCGGTTTTGCGGTTTTCAATTGCGAATTTTCGGGTTTTAACCGCACCACACCACATATGGCTATTTTTTAATTTTGGGCTTGAACCCAATAAATTATTAGGTGCTTGAACTGATAATAGTATATCTATTGGGCTAAATGCAAATACATATTATATATAATTAAAGTATTTAGAATATGGTAAAACTGAAAATATAAAACACTTAATTAGTAAACGTAAATATAAAACTGATTTTAAAACTCGCGCTCTCGCTCACACACGACATTGCTGCACTCTGTGTGCCTTCTAAAGCTTAATGTTTTATATTTTTTTGAGCCACAAAGAAACCCGCATTTTTAAAATCCAATTGCTTTAATTTTTGAGAGTTAATTAGTAAAAATTTAAAATATTTTATTAAAATTATTCTTTACACAGCAATTGCGGTGCGGAGATCGGGTTTATAGCCGGTTGGGATTTACGAGTCAAAAACCTAAATCGCCCGCAATATTTCGGATTTTTTAGTTTTAGAAAACCGATTCCACCACGTTTTTTGTCTGTGGTACGGTGTTTTCCGGTTTTGGATGGTGGGTTTGCGACGTTTGCGGTGCGGTTTCTGCTCACCCCTACTAACTAGAGTGTCTATCAATCAAATATTATTCTTGTCCGATCCACTAATATTTCTTTTAATTGGTGGAAATAAAAAAATAAACATTTATTGTAATACAACACAACAGAAAGATGGACATTTATATTAAGACGGAAACACTATATAAATATAAAGGGTAAATTGCATAAAAATGTAGTTTTTTTTTTAACGACGACTTTATTAGAACCACTGTATTAACAGAAAGAGCTAGAACTGTTATAAGAATGGTAGAATCAAACCAACTGTGGTGTTGAAGCCAACTAACCCCAATTCAAAGTTCTATTACATCTAGCTACACACCCAATAAAAGAGCGTAAAACAATATTGTCGAATATAGATCCTTTCGGGGCAATAGGAGACCCGCACTATAGATAACTTTAAGGGAATGTGGTTTCCTGAAGTTTCATAATGCCGCACACTCACCATCTCGCTCTTCAGCGCTCAGGATTGTATAGTAGTATCCTTCCTGTACAATTTTCGTTGTACGTCTTTAGAACCTAAACGGGTAGATTTGAACCAAGAGATACGACTCATAAGGATGAACATCCAAATTCCACCATCTACAAATTAACTTCTGACTTATCTTTAGCCACAGGAGCAAACGGAAGAATAAATGGGACGAATCCCTCGAGCAAGTGATTACAAAGAGGACAAGCCAAAGACAGGCTAAGCGAAGACATTCCTACGAGGCAAATTCGATCTAGTAGGTAAACGATCGAGATAAAGTTTCCAAGAAAAAAACGTTTACCTTAATCGGAATACTTTTAATCCATCGAGTAGGAACTTCCATTTTAGAGAGAAAAGCCTCATCTAACATAGATCGAACATCCTTGACTTGAAAAACACCATCGCCTTTTAAGTCCCAAATCCATTTTTCACATCTTATTAGATAAATAATGTCTAATAGTAAAGAACGAAAGCTGATCACAGTTGTGTGACTCTATCACCTCCTCGGACATGATGACGAAAAGAAGAGGAACGATAGATTTGTATTCATCTTATCAGCATATCCGATATGTCTTTATTGTCTTCAAGAGCAAAACAAGACTGAGAGTAAAGGAAAGCTTGAGAAGATTTATCGCCAATCCAAGATCTTTCCAAAAGCTCTTGTACTGTTACCTTTTCCCACAGAATATTCACATATAAGAAATTTGAGATAACAAAACCCTTGTCTTTTAGGGATGTTATCTCTCTGTTCAGATGGAGCTCCATGTCGTATTGAAAGCTAGCAGATAGATCTTGACCCATCAAGACATGTAAAGTGATATAATTTGGGACCATAAGGAGTTATGTCATACGTGAAAGATGAGCATTATCCACCATTGAAAAAGAAGTGCCGATTGAGTGCGAAGATACAGGGAAACTCACACCCTCCGATTTCATTGTTGATGCAAGCTACCTTAGACCATTTGACACCCATGCATCTTGCTATCCCCCTACTTGTGAAAGCCATTATAAATATTCTTAAGCAGACAGAACTCTCCAATGAATTAAGAAAAAGATTTGGGAACCTTGAAAATACGACATGTTGTAGATAGGAGTGGAGCAAGAACCGATTAAGAAGGGTAAGACGGGACCCCGTTAGAGAAGGTATTAAGTTATCCACATAGGACACCTCTTCTTCATCTATATTAATCGTCTCGTCCCCAAAGCCTTTTTAGAAGACATATTATCTCCTACTAAAATACTCAAAAGTATTTAAAGGAGCTTTTTTTATCTATCAACCAATAGACTTAGCAGCTTCAAATCCACACAATTATCTGGGGATACCGACCACCAAAAAGTTGGACTTTCTGAATATATATTGACTTACCACAGAAAGTTAAGCGAGTCAACATCGAAGACTATTCGTATGCATACCCCTTTATAGTTTGAATGAGACCAATGCACCAATAAATAACCGCGTCGTCGGTGTAGAATAAATCGAGACAACGTAGTAGGAGGGGTCAATCTTGTATCCTTAAAAATTCCGCTTCAACTGCCCTGAGTGGAAAATGTTAAGTGAAGAGACTCCATAATGAGTAAAAACAAAATGGGAGCTAAGGGGTCTACACCTCTCTGTTTCAAGCCTCTGGTATAAATGAAATTCAGTAGTCGGACTCCCGTTAACTAAAACAGAGGCCTTCCCTAAAGACAGACTTCCACGAATCCATAAACGCCATTTAGGGCATAAAAATGTAGTTAACTTACCACTTTTTATAAAATTATGTAGTCAACTTTTTTTTTCTATTAAATGACCAAACTTTTAAATTCTGTCTATTGTATGTACTAGGTGACTATTTTACCCCTATGTTTTTAATCAACCTATTAACCGTGAGGGGTAAATTGGTCATTACATGTGAGCAAAATACATACAATAGTCAAAAATTCAAAAGTTAAATAATTTTATAAAAAAAAAATTGACTACGCAATTTTATAAAAAGTGATAAGTTGGCTACATTTTTATGCAATTTGCCCAAATATGAATTAGCTACTAAAGGTTGGCACCCCTCAGCTAGATTATAATTTAGCTCACTCATACTTATTATTTTTTCATAACCCATCAATCCTTTTATTCTCAAATTTTTCTCTTAATTTGTTAAACATAAATATGGCGGGAACCATAACTACCTCAGTCGGAGCAACCACTTTTCGATATCTTAAATGGTTTGGTTGTAGGCATTTTTACTCCACAAGCAAAATTATATCTACTTAAAAATTTCTCTTCACGGGCCGAGTGGGTCCAAAAGCCTCGATGCATTGCGGTTATAGACCGAATTCAATGGTCCGAAAATATAATAGACGAATCAAAAAAGTCTATTCGATGTTTTTAATTGTCAAGTGTAAACGCTTACAGTCTCGTTGAGATAAAGGTGGTATATAGGTCTTCGTGGCCAGAAGCGGCTTTCATTCGAGATGCTCTAATTGTGACAGGGATAAAAAATGATAAAATGATGGTTGTGATATTGTATAATACTTTTTATAATGGCTATGTTATTGGTTGTTTAGATCCTAATACACGAGCATTGTATGATTCAAACATATTCTTGTAATGGATTGGATTCGGACGATCGCGGGAGAGATATATGCACTTTTTGGGATCAAGTTCGGGTATTGTTTACACGGTACTCAACGATGGGAGGAACGTATCAGTGCTGGATGATTGATTTAGGCGAATTTTAAATTCTAGACATTAGAATTCAGATTAGTATTGCCACAAAAAGAACTTTGATAAATTACTGCCTCATTTTCTAGTTATCTTTCACCCCTGTCTTAAAATCAAAGGCAAATTCATGTCAATTTGATTTTACAATAAGATAAAGGCTGCTCCTGTTATAATAAGTGGTGTATTGTGGTGATGTTCTGTAGTTGTTGTTGTTGTACATGATTATAGTATGCGCAACTTTTATCCATTTTCGTACTCTACTCTTGTTAGAAATGAATTTGGTTACAAAAGAGCCGCTAGTTTACTTGTTGTAGAAGTATATGAATACTTAAGGTGCTGTTTGGTTTTTTTGCTTGTTGTGACTGATGGTATGAGTTTGATTATAAGGTAGAATGAATATTGATATAAGTTTATGTACTATTGTTTAGTTTATTGATTAGAATTAGATTTTAGGGCAAATGACTTAAAAATGCATCGAACTTGTTCATTTTTATCGTTCTGCGTAGCCATTTTTTTTCTTCTATTAAATCACTAAAAAAAAACCCCCCCTTGTTTCTTGTTTTGGGTGTATGTTCGTGTGTATTTTAGTGTGTAGCGGTGTATCCTAGATCTTGACCTAGCTGGAGCGGTTAAGTTAAACGATGTTAGGTTTTCTTGAAACGTTAGTCTTTTATGATTAACAGATGTTTATCAAGACACATTAAAATGACAACACCTATCATGTCAAGCTCTAGATGACTCTGTGTTATTATGTTTTTAAAATTTATATAGTTTTAATGAACACTTAGCTACTTTTCGAGATAATTAGTCGAGGGGGATTGAGATTCTTAGTTTTCTTAAGTGTTTACTTATAGCATTGCGTGAGGACATGGCAATATCTTAATATGGGGGGATTTTGGTATGTGTTTAATTACACATACCTTTGACCATTAAAAATAGACTTAAATGACTAAAAACGTACCAAAAATACATTGTATTTGTATGTTTTGCATTTGTATTGTGCAGGTAACGGATATCTAAGAAAAGGACAAAAAACAAAGCCAAAAACGACAAAACCGAGCACGAGAACGGAAGGAGCGTGAAAAAGTCAAAATCAAAGCCAAAAGTCAAAAAGTCAAAGCCAAAAAGTCAACCAAAGTCAAACCCGACAAAGTCAAAGTCAAAGCCGGAACCGAAGAAATACTTAATGGAACCGCCCGTACCCATCTAATGGGTCGGGATAGCCCATTAAGCCATTTATATCAAGACTTACTAGCCTTAAAAGCTAAAAAGGCCCAAGATCCTTTTTTCTATATTACATGGCCCAAAACACAACCTGAGGCCCAAATATAAGCCCAATCCCTTTTAACACCCGTTAAACCCATCACCCCTATACCCTTTACATCGTTAGTCCTTTAAGGACTAACGGTGCAAACATATGTCAACTTCAAGGGCTAAAACTATCAACACCCACAACCCTTTACCCCCTTAAGCCCCAAAACTAATTACACCCCACGTCCCTGGTTATAACACCCATTACCCTTTAACCCTTTTCCCTTTTAACTCTGTTATTCATACACACACACCCACTTAATTTATACAAAACCCGCCAAAAACCCCACGTCACTGTTCATCATCTCCTTCACCTCTCTACCCCACACCCACGTGATTTACCTAGTCACCCCACACCACAAAACTCCAAAGCTACCTTGGCAATCCCTTGCAATCCCATTGGTTGAAGATAGAGGACAAGATAATGGATGGCTGTGATTGACTTGCTTGGAGCCAAAGAAAGATTGAAGGCTGAGATGATACTTTTGAAGCTCTCACAAAAAAAGCACAACTAACACAAGGGTTTTGAAGACACAACTTATAAAAGGGAGGAACAAGGAACGAGGAGTAGGGGTAGTGTAGTTTTTAGTGTAATTTACTTTTTAATGTTATGTCTTTAAATTTCAGTTTTATTTACTTTCAAGTCTTATAACACTTTATGTTTTTTAATGAAGATTTCAAGTTTTTAGGTTATCTCAAAATTCTGTTCTTTAAGTTTTCTTATGAACTTAAGCTTTGAAGTAGTTCACAAGTAATTTCTATAAGCCTTTTTAAGCTTATAAATCTGTTAAACTCATAAAAGCTTTTACAAGTTTACTTTTTCATAGAATCAAAAATCATGTTTTCAAGATCATTGGAGCATGGTAAATTCAGGATGGACATGGTTTTAGAGCTTCAAGGGAAGCAATAGGTTGTTTGTGGGTGTTCAAATTCAGTCAAGAAGCTAAAGGAACTTGTAAGTTCCTTAATTTCCATTTTATAGCTATTTCACTGTAGCACTGCTTATTGTTGCTTATTCTGCTTTAATTACCTTATTGTCTGCTTTCCTATAGTTATTAATGATGTCTTTTGCATTTTAAAGTCTGCTTGTTGTTTTATTTCTCTTGTTTCTTGTTCCTTATTAAAATTTGTCTTAACATAGCTTGTTACTGTTTGATTAACATTCTTGCTTATAAGTGCTAATTTCTTGTTGCCAAGTGCTTATTTGATCTTAATTTAAGTTAATTTATATCTGTTGTTATAAAACTTAGCTCAATTTAGCTTATTATTGTTAAAAATTGCAAATTCAGTACTTAAAGGAGTGTTTGGGTCAAGGGTTAAAGTGGGTCAAAAACTGTTTTTAAACTATTGGGTCATTTAGCCAATTTGTGTAAACCTTTTTAAGATGTTTTTAATCAGTTTTCAAAAGTCTTAGAGTCTATAAGCTAGTTTTTAAGTTTTCTCTTCTAAGTGTCTCTAACTGTGGTGACAGAACATTTATAAGGAGCTTATTTGATTAAGCTTTCAAAATAGCTTGTAGGTTTTGATTTTATTGTTTCTTTAAGTGTCCTAATGCAGTAGATAAAGTGTCTTGTTGGTTTGCTTTGTTTTATTCAAATCTGTCTAGTCATTTTCTTAGTCTAAAACTACCCTTTTTCATTTTCAATTTTTAGTTATTTAAACTTGTTTTTAGCTTTTGAAACTTTGAGCATAAGCTCCTTTGGTGTTAAACTACATCTGTTTTAACACAGTTTACAATTTGAAGCTTATTTGTTAGCTTTTTTTAGGTCTGCTTATTGCAAATTTGAAAACAAAATAGGATGCTAACTGTGTGAGCAGCCCCTTTCCTTTAGTCTTTTCAGTGCTTAAAAATGTTTCAAATTGTTTTCTTTTTGCTGATTTAGAAAGCCCTTTGGATATGCTTTAAGCTCATATAGCCCATTAAGCCCTAGGGATCCTTTATGTGGCTTAAATTTAAGCTCAAATGTTGTCCCTAGGCTGTCTTGTGTTTGGTTTGCCCATATTTGCTTATTTGCTTTTCTGCCATGGTTGCTTATTCACTTAGCTTATTATTTTTTTTATTTTTTTTGTTTCTACACAGCATATTAGATAGGGTATTATATGATTCAGCTTATCTTTTTAATCCCTTACTTATTTTTCCTTGAATAGCTAAGCCAGTTTAGCAACATATGTACTTAGGTAAAAGTGAAAATTGCCAGCTTTTTTCAGCTTATTTTCCCCCAGTTAATATAATAGTATCTACAATGTCATTTTTTTATAATCTTTCTTAATTTGGGACTGTTTTAAATAACTTTGCAAAAAGAAAAATATAAAAAATTTTTTAAAAAAAAAGGGAAAGGGCATGGGGGTGGGGGGAACCCATGTACCTCCCCCTTAATACCAAAGCCCCCAACTCCCCCCCCCCCCCCCCCCCCCCCCCTCCCCCCCCCCCCCCCCCCCCCCCCCCCCCCCCCCCCCCCCCCCCCCCCCCCCCCCCCCCCCCCACCCCCCCCCCCCCCCCCCCCCCCTCCCCCCCCCCCCCCCCCCCCCCCCCCCCCCCCCACCCCCCCACCGCCCCCCCCGCCCCCCCCCCCCCCCCCCCCCCCCCACCCCCCCCCCCCCCACCCCCCCCCCCCCCCCCCCCCCCCCCCCCCCCCCCCCCCCCCCCCTCCCCCCTCACCCCCCCCCCCCCCCACCCCCCCCCCCCCCCTCCCCCACCCCCCCCCCCCCCCCCCCCCCCCCCACCCCCACACCCCCCCCCCCCCCCCCCCCCCCCTCCCCCCCCCCCCACCCCCCCCCCCCCCCCCCCCCCCCCCCCCCCCCCCCCCCCCCCCCCCCCCCCCCCCCCCCCCCCCCCCCCCCCTCCCCCCCCCGCCCAACCCCCCCCCCCCCCCCCCCCCCCCCCCCCCCCCCCACCCCCCCCCCCCCCCCCCCCCCCCCCCCCCCCCCCCCCCCCCCCACCCCCCCCCCCCCCCCCCCCCACCCCCCCCCCCCCCCCCCCCCCCCCCCCCCCCCCCCCACCCCACCCCCCCCCCCCCCCAAAACACACACTCTCTGCTACCATAAACGCCCTTGGGTCTTTTCTGTCTAAGGTTGCATTTAAATTCCTTTTATGTAGTCTTTTCAGTTTTAGCTCATTTCCTTATTTGCTTATTTTACTGCTTTTCCATTCAGCATTTTTCAAGTTTCTTATTTTTCTTGCATTCCAGATAATTAAACTATTTTCTTCTTTCTGTATTTTTTTTTCTAGATTTTTAATAAATATTTTAGTATTTTTAATTAATCTTTTTTCATTAAAACAGTTTTTAATCCATAAAAAATTATAAAAAAGTCAAAAAAATTTAATTCTTTTTTAGAAAATTTTCTTTTATCAACTAGGACTTAGGAAAAATAAATTTGCATCCGTAAGGTTAAATTTGTAAAATTTGGTTTTTTAAAGAACGGGTTTAAAATCTCATATTCACGTTTTCCCCGTGATTTAATTAAAACTTTAAAACACCATATTCATATGATTTTCCCGAATTATAGAATTAAATTAAGTGCCTTATTTTGCTATCTCCCTTAGATATTTAAATTATTTCCGTTGCATTATTGCTTTCCCCCACCCTCCCCTTCCCCGTAGATAATGTTTAATTCCCGTGCCTTTTTAAAATTTTTATTTTTTTTTTTTTTTTCCTTTCCCGTAGAATTTAGAACCCAATCCAAAACTTTGTTATTCAAGCATCCAAAAGTCAAACTAATAACATAACCGTCAATTTCACGCCTCGTTGGGAGAACAACCCAGGGAATCACTTGCTCAGAATCATTTATATCATACCCGTGAGTTTGTTGACCTTTTTCCTAAAAAGGGTTAGACAACTCGGTGACTCGCGGGTTATATATATTGATTAAATTATACTACTATTTGATAATAAAAATACCAACCTAAAAAGGTTGATATCAATTTTGGCGCCGCTAGCCCGGGGATGTGTGGTTACGACAATATCGTCACTGTTTGACAGATTAGGTGACTTGAAACCCTTCCTCGTGAAGTTGATGTATTCGTTTGTGGACATTTCTTCTTATTTTTATAAAGATATAAAAATACAAAATATTGTTTATTTTTGCATTGAGAAGTAAATAAAAAAAATATATAAAACATTGTCCTTAAAAAAAAATAAAAATATCATCAATATACTGCTCTAACTGGAGCATTATCATAATAAAGTTCCCCAACAAAAGGATTTAAAAAACTTGCCTTTGTGTCACTTGAGAAATAACGGCTCACCTTAAGAGATTAAACAACTACAAGAGGTGGAATAAGGAGAGGGAAAAGGTATTTAATAGCTTCGCGCTTTCCAGTCTCCTCTTTCTCCGCATACCTTTGGTGTTTTCTTTTAGAGAGCTACCGTGAAGCAAGTTGATTATCGGTTTAAGTTATTCAATCTCGTTTTGTCCGTTAATAAAATATGATGTTTAAAAAACTCGAAAATCCAAAAATAATCTCCTTTAACCTCTTTGTCATTTAATTCTTCTTCTTATCCCTCTATTTTTAATTCTTATGGCGTCATTCGACTATCGTTTTAATCCCTTTTACACGATTAAAGAATGCTCGTCTTGTGGAGCTTTGTACACTACAGACTATTGTTGTTCTAAAGGGGGTCTCGTAGACAAGATAAACAAGGGCATTTTGGAAACTTACTAGTTTACAAAGTGTACACTTGATAACATTGCGTGAGGACACGGCAATCCTTTAGTTTGGGGAATTTTGATATTTGCTTAATTGTACATTAAATTACCCGGGATTTTGCCAAATAAAAGCCATAAAAATGCCAAAAGAATAGAAAAAGTTTGCTTTTGTGTCTAATTGTGCAGGAAAGGATTACAAGGACAAAAAGAAGCAAAAACAGTCAAAAACCGACAAGAAACGAAAGAGACAAGAACAGGAGTGAAGAGTGAAGAAATCAAAAGCCGGATCAGCCCAACACAGCAAGAAAGGCAGTCAAAGGACAAAATAATAAAGCCAAGGACTGAAAGTGACAAGTGTTTAAAGTTTAGAGGCCCATTTAAGAGTTTTGAAGATTCAAGGACTTAATGTGCCAAATGTGGAAAGTTGTTATTAAAAAAAAAAAAAAAAAAAGAAGAAGGAAACGACAAGGACCAAAATTGCCATTCTCGAACTTGTGCTATAACTACAATATTGGTGGAAGACAAGGACCATTTATGTCATTACTCCAAACTTTTAAACAGAAAAACGTGCGTTTAAAACCACTCCACTGAACCACCCCTACGATTAATTAATATTTAAGCTGATTTTATCTAACAACCCTGTCACTCTTCTTTTTGTACAAACCAGCTTTTCCCGCCTTTTTTGAACACAACCCAAATCACGGGTTTACAAACCCTCTTCTACCCTGCACCTCAAAAACCCCATGGACAAACCACTCCCCCCTCCTCCACTAAAACCCTCAGCCATGTTGGCAATCCCACAACTCCCAAAGGCTAAATCGACGGTCAAGATTTGTTTTTGGTCTTGCTCTCACAAAACAAACACAAGAAGCACAACAAACAAGCTCCCCAGCTTATAAAAGAAGAAGAAGGTTTAGAAGTAACGAAGTAGTTAGTTGTTGTCTTTGTTTTAATTTTCAGTTTTGTATTTTCTTCAATAATAAGCATTTTTCTTTTAAGTTTTTAAATTCAGCTTTGATCACTTGTACTTTCCTCATTTCAGTTTGTACTAATTCATTTGAGTAATCACATTTAGTTTCCAAGTTTACTTGAACTTTGATTCCAATTTTAAGTCGTTTTCATCAAATAAGCTCTTAATAAGCTCATTTGAGCTTATTACTTTTCATAAGCTCAAATTTAGTTCAAGTCCTGTTTTTAAGCATTCATTTACTCACTTTCATCAATTTACATTCAAAGCATGATCACTTGAGTATAATTGAGTTCAATTTGAAGCTACAAAGAGTTATAAGCTGTCAAGAGCTTATTGAGCTTGTTGCTCAGGTTTAGAGGCTAGGAGCCATTAGGTGTTTGTTTTTAAGCCACTCACTCAGATAGAGTGGCTTGTGGCTGAGACTACAAAAAGTTCAAGGTTTAATTTCTAAAATCTCATTTCAGCTCAATTTTAGTTTTAAACATTAGCTTATTACTATTCATTCCTGTGCAATTCTTTCAAACATATCTGTTTTAGACTTGTTAATCTAGCTGTTTTTAGTTTTTATTAGATAAAATTTGAGTTAATTAGTTTCTCTTTTAAAAACTGTCATTGATTAGTGTAATAAGCCTAAGAGAGAAAGTAGCTTATTGCTTCTAATAAGCTGTAGATTTTATAGTTCAATTAGCTTAAGTAGGTCAAATATAGTGTAAGTGGATAAAAAGTTTCAGTTGTTTTAGCTTTTAAATAGATTTTGAGTCCATTTAGTTTTGACAGCTTATTATAAAGTAGTGTTTGGTACAAGCCTCTTTTGACTTTTTGAGTCAACATTAGTTTGGCCATTTACTTCACACAGCTGAGTTAGGGTATATTTTGAAGTTTTAAAAAGCTTTTAGAAGTTAGTTAGTAAAATTCAAAAGTTTAGAGTGTAAAACTTTGATTTTGCACCAGGACTGTTTTGGTTTGAATAAAATTTGAAGGATAAGTAATTTCCTGTACAAGAGTGTTAAAACTTGATTAATGTAGATCTAAATAAATGACTTTAGTTAGTATAAGAATTTCTAAGGTGAAAGTTTGGCCTGTAGTTTAACACTTTACCAAGTGCATCAGTCTAACAGCAGTTTGAACTGCTGTTGCTTGTGAACTTTCAAGCATATTCTTAGCATTCATAGAAGGAATTAGAATTTAGTTAAGAGCATACTTTTAGAACTCCATTAGCTAATTACTTTTCATCATTTAGATTTCATCATTCAGTTTTTAATATAGCTTATTTGTCCTGTCAAAAGTAGTCTAGCAGCAGTTTACATTTTAGATTAACTCATTTTGAAAGTTTAATTTCTTGTTGGAATTAATAAAAACTTTTTACCTACTTTGATTCAAAGTCAATAGCTTAGCTTGCTTTTAAAATTTAAGCTGTTAAGGTTCACTAACAAGCTTTTTAGCTTGTTAGCAAAAGCTTATTTCAGCTTAAATAAAAACCTTGCACTTTTCAATTTCATTTTCTTTGCTAATCTTGTGAATACTCAGCTTATTTCCTTTCAAAAATATTAATCTCACATTTTAAGCATCAATCTTAAATCATCAAACTAGCTTCTTTTTTGGTTTTCATTTTCATTAAGAAATAGGCAAGTAAAAAGCAAGATCTAATAAAGCTTGTTATACACCTACTTTACTGATCAGTAAGAAAATGCTTAGTTTTTTAGCTTTTCTTTTGTATAAAGTTGAAAGTCCATTTTATAAACGTTGTAGGAGATTCAAGAAGCAAGTTAAATAATTTATTTTTCAGTTTTTTGCTGGATCTCACTTTTTTAAAATAGCCAAATAAGTCTCGAGAATCTGTCGGTTCCTGTTTAGGTATTTTTCTTCAAAGCTAAGGGTGCACCCTTTTAACTAGAATGTAAATATCCATAATTTTGCCCGCCACCCCTGTTCTTTCACATTTATTACAGTTTCTACCCATGTCTTTTCTATTAGGAAAATCAACAATAGGATTTAATATTATTAGAAAAATAGTTATATAAAATTAAGGTTAAAAGTTTCATAAATGATAAATTAGTTGTAACCAATAGTAGTTTAAAAAATTGGGACTGATGTTTCATTAAATTTCCTGCACCATTCTACAGTAATATGTTAAAAATCATTTTTCTTTAATATATAGTCTCATTTAATTGAATTTTCCTAGGAATCTAAAATAATTTATGGAGAATTATTTTTTTCTTTAAGAAAAATCAGAAAAAAAATGAAAAACTAGTTGAAAAATATAAAAAGTCCTCTTTTGCTAGAAACTCTTTTCTTAAATCATAGTTTTATTGAAAAATAAAAGTAAAAGAATTGTTGTAGCTTTAATAATTTTAGAAAAATATTAATTTTGATTAAAGTCATTAAACATTTAGAAATTCATCAACAAAATCAAAAATACTAAAAAATTCCAATTCTTCATATTTTATCGTAAAGATTTTCTTTTTTACAATATTTGTGTGATAATTAGGTATAAAAATCTGATTAAAATGTGTGCCTTTAGATTTTTAAATTTCATGTTGTTAACTCCGCCATATTTTTGCGTTTTGTACATTTAAATTTCGTGTCAATTGATCTTGATATTTTAGGTTATGTGCGATTATAATTTGATGCGTAGTGATACATCTATTACACTCGATCTAAAAAAGCCTTAATAATCTTAAACATCGCGAATCTGTAATTCTATTACCTAAATTCTCTCAATTCACGATTTCGAGTGTTGGTATACGAGCTCGTAGAAAGTACTTCCCTGATACAATATACTAATTGTTTTTTCTTATAGTGAATATTTTTTACCTTAATATTTCCTCAATTTCTGATTTGAGAAGTATTTTGTAAAAAAAATTTCACGGGATTAATACATAAGTATATTAAATTTGTTTTCTGCTACATCACCTAGACTCATTAGACTTAACAACCCCACTTATCTGCGTTAATGGCAATATCATACACTATAGTCACATACTAACCAAGTCTTTATCAAATTAATAGAGAACGCACTGTGATGAATCTCCGAAGGAGTCCCACCAACCCTGTCGGTCCAACTAAGCTCGCAATCTAAGGGCAAAGATAAGTTATTATTCGTGATCCTATTGGTCTAGATGTATAAATCACTATATAGAGAGCCATCTCGGCATCTAGATTACTTGGTTCGTATCACTAGATCCAGTTGAATGATAGGTCGCATACAAAAGCACGTAAACAAGTATAAACTAATAAACATGAACAAGTAATCAACGATAAATTAAGCAATCGAGATAAATAAATCAAACATTCAAATCTTTATAATAATGGCTAATACCCGAAGGTATTAGCCTTCAAACGTCATAATCAATACAAAAGTAATAATTTAGCCAAGGTAAACTAATCAGGTTAATGAATGATACCAAAAACTGAACGATTACAAGAGTATAGGAGACTACAAGTTGTTTCCTATGGAATTAATTACGTTGCAAGACCTTTTCTGCTCTTCTTCTCTTCTGAAAATCGACTTTTATGGTTTAGTTAACAAAAATATGATTTAGCACACTAAAAACCCGTTTTTAGGTTTTCTATTTATAAGGTTTAGAATTTGGTCGATACGGCGTATTGACTGAGGTCAATACGGCGTATCGAGGGTTTCTTGGAGTAGAGACCACGTTTGATATCTTTTATAATATTTTATTTCTATAACTTGAATATGGCGTATTGGACTTTTCTGGATACGGCGTATTGATCCTTGATCCTTTGTGGTCTTTGGTGAAGTGTAGGCACAGATACGCCGTATCTTCTTTTGATGAAGGTTATTCTAGCAATAATTTTGTTAGGAAGTTTCTGTTAGCCTTAATTTTATTAAGTCAAACAAGAAAGTTATCGGTCTTATAAAGTCAAATATGTCTTGTAATGTAATAGGCTAGTCAGGTATTAACGAGCTTGGATAGTAATCTAATATTCTCTATGATTCGGGTTCAAAGCCCAAGTTAAGCCAAGCCTGGCCCATTAAGAAAGCCTAAGTGCCAAGTAATAGGCCAAGGGTATAAAAAAAACCCTCTCCACACACAGAGAGGGTGTTAGTTGCCATTTGTTGTATGTGTAACTCACCAAACTCTCTCTTCTAATCTAATATTCCACCATTCTATTTTCTCTTTTTTATTCTTATTAATTTCGGCTTATATAGCTTATTTAGGTTTGCTTATTCAAGTTATGTATGGATTCTTAGTGGGATAACATGTGGTATTAATCGCCAAGGGGTGTTTAGTGTTTGTTTTGTGGTTAATAAGCTCAAATTCGTGGCTTATTTGTTCAAAAAATTGGTTTTTTGAAGGTTTATAGTCTTGTTCTTGGTTCTCTTTGATCTTGACATTTTTGATGTTAAAGTTTATGTTTTTATAGTTGCTATAGCCAACGAACGAAATAGACATGTGTGTTCAATCACATCCTCATTCAGGTTTAACCAAGGTTTTGGATGAAGAATGATATAGGGTAGGGATCTTCTAACTTTCACCAATAGTAATAAACCAACAAGGCAGCTGAATCATGCATACATGGCTGTAACGACGGAATAGACATGCATGTTCGATCACATGCTTATTTGCGTAAAACCAATGGTTAATAATTAGGAACGGAAATAAATTGGTTGTTAAAAATAAAAATTATAAAATAAAAAGACTAAGAAAGTCTAAACAAATAGGGCACAAGTTGCTAAGACATTTTTTCTCCCGACCGTTTTTTACCATGAAAAAGACATAAACAATTTACAAACGTCCAAGATCAATCCAAAAACAACAACAACAACCAAGTTGGCGTTCCCGTAATGGCCCAACCTTCCCCAAGTCAACCCATACTTTACATACTTTTTTAACAAGACAAAGTGGCGATATCTACACTTTAAAATACAAAAATTGACTCGTTGACTTATAAGACGTAATCAATGAATAATCAATCTTTCATATAATTCCTTCGGTCTAAGCTTTTGCGAAACAGTTATCTTTAAACTTTCCTCCTCTTTTTTTGTTGCGATTTTTCTGATTTTTTCATTTTTTTGCTAACTATGAAAACTTGGTGTAATTTCACCATCTTCACGATCATAATAACTCCGGATAATTCCTTCGATAATTCTTCATTCTTCGGACGTACTAATAATTGTGTTGGTAGTAAAAAAATACTTGAGTTTTGACTACTTCATACATTCTCATTTGCAATATGCAAATTTCTTCCCAACTGTACCAAAGATAGAAAATTGACACAAGACTCGAGAAATACATACTTTACACTTTAAGCAACTAGCAACTGATAAATGGACTTAATCTAACAGGGTAGGCTAAGGTGTAACGAAACAAACAGTTGGTGTTATTCCTAAAGGATTGGCTCTATTGGTTTTTCTAAGGGTATCTTACTCTTAAGATGAGAGTAAACAAAGGGTTTATACGGGGATTTAACTAACCAGTGTAGTTAGTTAATAAAACAACATATAAAGGCTTTTTGGGTGTAATCTTAGAAATTTACCAATTTAAACAAGTTACTCCATCTAAATCCATAGTACTCATTATTGTGGTCTCGAATAGATATACCAAGCCAAGTTCTAAAGTCTACAACATCACCGGCACACTCATATTTTGTGGAATTTAGGTAAACATTTGGAAACGGATAAGGTTAAATCCTCACAATATCTAATAAGGGTTATTGTGTGCAGGTTATGTAACAAGTAATTTCACAAAAGTATGCTTGAATTTTTTTTTAATTTGAGCATAATTTAAGCATTTTAGTGAAAAATAGGACAAGTATACATTCTAATTCCCATCCCCCCACTTGAATTATACAACGTCCTCGTTGTATAGATAAAACATTAAAAACGGGAATTAAAAAGAATTAGAGTGAGAAACTCCTCTGAATTTCTACGGTCGGGTGAAGGAATTTTCTCCAAGTTGGAGTTTAATGGCAAGAATGTGTGGTGTGGGGTGAGAATGGCGTCTGTGGGAGAGTCCACATGACTACAATTTCACAACATAGGAATTTCCAGATGATCGAATACTTCAACAACTTCCTCGATTTCTTTCAGCGAGTCCATGTGCAAAATATAGGAAAACATGGCAAAATCTTATCTCAGGGTTGCTACGTCTTAATTAAATAAGCTAAATAAACTGTACAGGCAGGAAAAGTGTTCAATGGCACAATACGCTGTATCCATAAACTGGAATACGCTGTATTGAGAAACCTATAAAAAGTATCTAAATACGGGTCAATCTTCTGAATACGCCATATCATGTATATGAATACGCTGTATGCCAATAATGTTTAAAGTGCATAAAATAAAGGACTGATAATGTCCAGACATTCAATACACCATATGGTATGGAGCGAATATGTCGTATTGATGTATGGGAAGACAGACTCAATAAAAAAAAATATGGGTTTTCTCTCGGGAAGCACTTTTCTTTCAGCTAGTTTTTAAGTTAGACTTTTTACTTCAGCTTCTTCATTCCATGAGTGTCACCATCCATCCTTTGTCCATCATGCGAAAGATTTCTTGATATGCGTGGAGTGCATCCTTTCTTGTATTCGTCAAATCATCGTATTCATTTTCTTTTATAGCCATATACTCTTCGTTATCTGATACGCTCCGAACACACTATATATATATAATATAATATATAAGTATATAAAGATTATATCAAATAATAGTATAGTAAATATTTTCCGTCGGATTTAAGAAACAAACTTTTAACCAAAGTTGTCTCAAAAACCTCACGGGTCGTTTATTCCCCAACGAAGTGCGAATTGAAAATCGGTTAAGTCTGTGATCGCGCGTTTTGAATGGTTTAGAAAGATTTTGATTTGAGTTCCTAAATCCTACTTGACATATTGATAAAGTAATAAAAGCATAAAAAAAACGAGCAAATCAATAAAAACAATTAAACATGTAAAGCATTAAACAAAAAACGAGTATTTAAAACGAGAAAAATAAGCAAGCATAATAAATTCAATTTTAAAACATTCAAACATTCCTAAAATAAATCCAAAATTAAAAGAAAATTAAATTATTATTTATTTATTTTTTTTGAAGAAAAAAACTTTAATCTAAATAAATGTCACAAATTAATAATCTCCAATCATATTTTAAATTCGCACTAATTTCTAAACACTAAATGAGCAAATAAATCAACTAACTAAACATGGCAAACGTTATAACATCAAAAGATAAAAATAAGTCTACACTAAGCATGACAAAAATCAAATAGGCAAACATATTATAAAACGATAAAATAAATTAAATCTACACTAGTATTGAAAAAGAAAGAGAAGTTAGAACCGAATTGAAGAGCCGCAATAAACGAAACCACCCGACTTAATAAGCTAAAGAAAATAATCAAATTCTTTCTAGCTTATTAGGTCCGTAAGCTCCACGCCTCATGAGTTGACCGATCCATCAAAAGATAAGAAAAGGGTAAGCAATAAAATATATTGGATCTACTTTTATAAAACTAATTAAGCTAAACTAATATTTTTGTATTTTTCAAAACTTAAAAAAAAACTATTCTATAAAATCAAATTGCAAATTATATCATACTTGCAATTCTAAATCTATACTACCTACGAAACAAGTAGATTGTCCAAAAGAAATTAAAGCTCAACAATTAATTTGAGAACCCGAATGAAATACTATCAAACCTATCAGCCCAGAAATATGTACCAGCCCAACAGATCATGGAAACTATCGAACAAATCAAATGGCCCTATTGCAAATTATTAACTAGATTGAACAAATATTACTTGAATCTAACAGCATGTATCTAGATGAATTTCAACTATAGTTAAAACAATCCAAGCTCCCAAAGTGGAAATCAAACCAGTGCATGAATACATCAACAAACAATTTTATATAAAACACATCCTAGTATAAAGCTGATGTAAAACTATTCAAATAAAATAACTCGAATAAGCTAGTGTAAACAAAGCCCGATTGAAAATTTACAAACCAAACGTGCAAGCTTAAATCTAACGGCTAAGAAATTTGAGAATAAGGTATAAACTAAACACGAGCTTCAACAAGACTTAATTTGAGAAATTTGAGTTTAGATCTAGAACGAGTAAGTCAATAGAAAGCTTATTCAATCATAGTAACAGCTGCGCAATTGAGATGATTTAAAGAAAACTTTGCTTATCAAGATAAGCTAGAAAAGAAATGAGTAAATAGCCACAAGACAAACAAATTTGACAAATCCAATCTTAAACCACAAAATTCTTTAAGATAAACGAGATCCGAATATAATAAGCTTGTAAGTAAACTGAAAACGAATTACAATAAGCTTGAGAATTAAAAATAAGCTACATCTAAAAACATTAATAATCTAAAAATTTAAAAGAAAAATATTTTAAAAACTAAAACCTACTACCCCCAAGTGAGAGGGGCGAGTTTATATTTATAGGGGGAAAAGGGTGGATTGTGTAAATTTTATCTCATCATCTTGCAATGATTTGGCCAATCATTGGCGGTCTTTTACTCTCCCTTGGATCGAGCATTGCATAAGTGAGGATCCAACCGGTGTATAAGCCACACGTGTCCTTGAGAGATGCTTAAATTGAACGCTTTAATTTCCATCCGTTGATCAATTTTGCAATGAAATGAAATGCCAATTGCCATGCCATGTGGATTAATCTCATTTGTCCATTCCTTGTAGTGCTTCCTCACGTGACAGTTTGGGAATTATTTACTTCCCACGTGACCTGTTATCACATAGTATGCCTTCAACTCATTCATTGTAAAAATGAGAATTAACACTTCCTTGACACGTGTTGACATCCGATTTGCTCTTCAAGGCAATGTGATTGGGCACATGACCACCATGATTTAATTGTATGGCACGTGAGCACAAATTTACAACTTCACTATCTTGATTTTCCAAAGCACAAATGGGCCGCATCATGCATTGTTGGGCTTTATTAACATGGGCTGGTCCGGCCTATTTAAATGGGTTACGGGCTGGCCCATTAAAATTCAAGGGCACCGTTGGTCTCGTTTTTCCGTGCTCTTTCTGATCCCCTGCTTGGTTTTGTCTAGTTTTGTCTTTATTTTTGTCCATTTCTTTAACATCCATACCTGCACATACACAAACACAAAAACAAGTATATATTTGCCATTATAATTATGTTTTTTGGTCATTTGGGTTTGTTTTTTAAGGTAAAAGATATGTATAAAATAGCGAATACCAAATTCCCCCATACTAAAGTATTG